>JAGFPH010012078.1:8603-31827 GCA_018207615.1 Philaenus spumarius | reverse complement strand
GTGTACAATGAACCAAAACACGTTTATTTGCTACCAATTTATAATCAGGAAATTATTTTCCCCAACTAACAGTTTAAAAATATGAGGTAAAAGCAAACAAAGGCTTACTATATTATAAGTCAAACATCAGATGATAGTTGATAGAACAAACTTTGAACACAAAATCTCACAACTAATACGTTTATTAACTCGTGTATCACTGAAGATGGCGACTTTGTCGTTGAAACGCGTTTGTGTTAATAAACGTATTGGTTGTGAGATTTTGTGTTGAAAGATTATTCTATCAAGAATATCTTCTCACAAGTCAAGCTCAATATTTATTTATTTGGTGATAGATATAATATTGTTCACTTTAAATGGTCATATCAAATGTGTTTGAAAAGTTGATTATTTAAATATTAATGGTGAAATTATAACGCATTCCGCATTTCGAATTATTGTGTTTGGTCGTGCCTATTTCGATCTCTGTATTACATTACCAATGAATAGGTCACCGCTCACTCTTCATTTCCGTGAAACTATTTGAGTTTACAATAATCTGTTTGCATTGGCTTCGTCATGGATCCAATCTGGGGTTGGGGAGCGAAGCGAGCTGGGGCGGAGACCCTAGTATACAATACTCAAACAGTTCGTGTATAGTTTTCATGTGATTTTACTAAACAGTTGAAGTTGTACTTTTTTGTAGTATCCCATTTTCTTCAATCGTTCTATTTATAAGTTCCTCACTTATTGAAACTTTATTTTCAACCCAACATTTCTAAAGAGCAAATAAACCTTCACCGCTAATGAAGAAGGAAGTAGTTCTCAGTTGCCATAACAAACCAACCTCTAGCTTCGTATTATCCCTTAGGGTTTAATAACGTGGATATTATATCAAGTGGGAGGGGGGGAGAGGTGGTTCATACATTGAACAAAGACCTTAAGGCGTTGTATGTAATAGAAGGTTGGTAAATATTATAGTGTTGGGTATATATAGGAAAGAAATATCGTCGTCATAGTGAATACCCAGTCCAATCTTGTAAGATGAGACAATTGTATGCATCTTGCTGCAGTATACAGGTATACAGTTACAGGAATGTATGCTATGTTTATACGTACAGAAATAAAGAAAAAAGTACTCACGAATAAAATGTTTAGATATCTATAAAGCTTAAATTTTGTGTTGAAAAAATATGGCTTTTTAAAGAAAAATTAAAATTGCTTAGTACTTGTAGTTTTATAAAGACCCAGATTGGGTGAAATAAATAAACGATTTCCTTTGCTCGTTTCAAAATGGCGGCTGCTAAAAGTTTTTAATTTCGAACATATTGAAAACCTTTAACTTTGCAAAAAACTCACGAAAGAGAAAGAGTTTAAAAGATTATATCACGCAGCTGAGTAGCTGATGTGAGTTGAGAGCGTATTTCCTAAGTCTATATGTTTTTTTGGTTTCAATCGACCATTTGGGAAATTTGTCAAATCACAAGGGCGCTAAATGTACGAAATATATACATGTAATGTACCTCAGCCTCCAGTCCCCACGGTCACGCGCAGCTTTGTTCCGCTCGCAGGTTATTGTGAAGCTGAACCTAATAGGCCTACAATGTCTGCTCCTAATATTTCTTAAAATAATTTATTATAATCTAGCTATTCTGAATTTGATAATGAATATAAAACAAATCAAAATCAAATAATATGTATATTTTTGTTTTCATGTGCTTTATTTGAAAATGTATTGGGTAAAACTGTGTAAGCAGTGGTATGTGCGTGAAGATAAGTGAACAAAATTGACTTTTGTGTAATAATTGTAATTTTGAATTTAGTTTTTCTATCTCTAAACAAACAGAGGTTATACAATCCAAGAAAACCCACATTCACTATTTTATATAAATATTAGATATGCCTATACACAATGGTCATAGTAAAGGCAATGCTGCTGGACGAATGCTCTGTGGTGTAATGAATTTGCCTCAACCTATTGCAAAATGTACAGAAATGTTTTTAGATGTAGTACATTATGTTGCAAGCGAAAGTATAACAATTCATCTGACTATGAAATGGGGATGTATTAACAAAAATCAGTTTAAATTCCATGTATATGTTTTTTTTATTTCCCTAAAAGTTATATTTTTTAGAGGTAACGAAAATTTTTTCAAAAACTGTTCAAGATAATTATTAATAAATTTTCAGGATGCAACTTATCATAATAATGCAACTTAACACCAAGTGGTTTATATAATTGCTAATCCATCTAACAATTTTATTCACTTTTAAAAGCATTTAAACAAGTTATCTATCTATATATATAAAAATGAATTCCTGTTCGTTAGTCTCGCTAAAACTCGAGAACGGCTGGATCGATTTGGCTATTTTTGGTCTTAAAATGTTTGTAGTAGTTCATAGAAGGTTTATACGTAAAGAAAAGTTTAAAAAGTTTCCCGAAAAAGTTTCAAATTTGGAAGAAACTGAACAGCATTTATTGTATGAACTCAAAACCATAGCTCACAAAAACAGCTGTTCGTATAAACAGCTTATGTTTGTTTACATGTATTACCATAGAAAAATTACTTAGCAAATTTATAATCACTTTAATACTCTTCAAAACCAACAGCTTTTTGAAGGTTAGATTGAAAAACTATAAACAAACACAAATAAAAAAATGCTTACAGAATTATAATTCAACTCAAACATTGGTTATTAAATATCTATATAGGCCTACTTAGAGATATGCTGCTTAAAATATTGTTTATATAAAATATATCATAACTATGAAGTTTTTAATACTTTTCAAAACATATTTTCGCCATCAATAACAATAATAACAAACAAATTATTTAACACCATGCATAACCATAAACATACAGGAGTTTAAACATATTTTATTGAAAACTAAACAAACCATCTGAATTAAACTAAATGCCATTAAAATATCACATTCGTAGCTTTATTTTTATATATACTGTATATTGTATATTTAAATACTAAACAATATATATCTTATACTAATTAATTAGGCCTATACATTTAAAATTACAAACTCTATTTGAACCAATTTGTTACATCCTAAATTAACGCGGATGTTACAAAGTGATTCAAATATCTTTTCTACGACCCCCAGCTAATTTAAACCCTCGCTAAGAAAGGGTTAAAAGAAATTCGAAATTTTAGGGTGGTTTGGGGAGGGGATCAAAGTTACTAAAAATCCCTATAAGAACGAATTGGAATGAAATTTGGTACGTAGCTTCCTCTAAGGCCGTAGGTGCTCGCAACATTATCAAGGAAATTAAGTGAAAGTCAAACTTAGTAAAAACTATAAATTAAAACAATATATTTAAAGCTTTTCATGTTAGATAGTAGTTTACATGAATACAATTTTCAGTGCATTCCTAAATAGCGTAGACTTTGTTTCATGACCACAGTAGGATACGCACAGGTATTCAACGAACACTTAAAATGAATTACAATTAAGTCAAAAAGACTGAAAATACCAACAACCCCGGCAACGCCGTACGGGTCAGCTAGTTAAATAGTATATTTCATTACTAGTACCGAAAGTGGCACTTTCCGGTGCGCGCCCAAGTTTCACGTACGAGGCGAAGCCGAGTACGGGAATAATTGGAGCAAGTGCCGGAAAATCACTTTCGGTACAAGTTATGAACGGTACTTTTCATCACGATGCAAAAATACACACAATGCTGAAGAAGAAACCTCAGTATAATAACAACACAGCAAAACTCATTTATACCTATTCCTGTTTTCGGTTTACATTGTTGAACAATAAGAACAGCTGATATAAATTGTAAGAATAAACGGCAAAGCGACGTCAGAGCGCGTAGCGGGCAAATGGAAAACTAATTGAGAGCAAGGGAAAACAAATTTAGAGCAAGGAAAAATCAGCTGATCGTTTTTCCCTTGCTCTAAATTAGAGCTTGGGAAACGATCGTTTTCGTTGCTACCAGCTGACATCGAAAGTAGCTACTTTCGGTACGGAGTGATGAAAAATATTTTTTTCAAAGTTATTTATAAGAATTCTACTCACAATGTTTTAAAACAGCACTTGAAACAGTGGTAAAAATTTGGTTTTTGTAAACCAATTTCTAATTTAGTTTAGCAAATGTTCCTTGAGTAGTAGGAACTTACACGTTAGTAGGAAGTCCGCAGGTCCCCTTTAGTTGTAAATATCCGTCCTTCACCCACCTTGAGTTTTCAGCATTCATTTCCAATTTGTTAGCTTTATGGACTCCCCAGATCCTCCCGTTTCTAAACATAGAATCTGGTAACAAAACTTGATGGATTCTACACTCTAAAGTTACTGAACTACTTCCTCAACCTTTTAGAAAACTCCGGTTGAATCAAATTCGTCAATAAATCTTTTGTATGACTTTAGTTTGCGCCGACTTTGATTACATTTGACGGCGAAAGTTTAACTTGAACTTTGAATGGTTTTGTTGATGTTTTGATGCGGGAAACGTTCAAGTGCAGTTTGTGAACTTTTACTAAATAAATTGTTTTTCTTTTGAAACTCTCGCTCTGAGCAACACACGAAATGTTTAATGGTCCTGCTCGTTGATATATTTAGTGCAGTGATACGGGTTGAATGTATATCTCTCTTTACAGGGTGATTCAAAATTGCCCGTGATCTCCTATCCCGTTTTCGGTTTCTAGAACGTTCTGAGCAGGAAGTCTTACCGATGGACCAGAACCGCCTGGAACATTCCTGGACCTTCAGAAAGATTCTATAATGGTCTATGACATTTTACAACATTCTTGAACGTTCCGGAACAAGGAGTCCTTCCGATGGTCCAGAACATTCAAGAACATTCCCGAATTTTCTGTAAGATTCAATAAAATTCTGGATCATTTTACAACATTCTCGAACGTTCCGGAACTGAAATTTTCTACTATTGTCCAGAACCATATGGTTGATTCTAAAACATTCCACAACCTTCTGGAAGATTCTATAACATTCTGGAACATTTTAAAACATTCTCGAACGTTTAGGAATAGAAAGTTCCTACGATGGTCTAAAACAGTTTGGTACATTCTAAAATATTCCAGAACATTCTGGAAGTTTCTATAACATTTTGGAACATTTTAAAACATTCTCGAACGTTTAGGAATAGAAAGTTCCTACGATGGTCTAGATCTGTCTGGTACATTCTAAAACATTCCAAAATCTTCTGGAAGACTATATAACATTTTGGAACATTTACAAATATTCTCGAAGGTTTAGGAATAGAAAGTTCCTACGATGGTCTAAAACCGTCTGGTACATTCTAAAATATTCCAGAACATTCTGGAAGATTCTATAACATTTTGGAACATTTCAAAATATTCTCGAACGTTTAGGAATAGAAAGTTCCTACGATGGTCTAAAACCGTCTGGTACATTCTAAAATATTCCAGAACATTGTGGAAGATTCTATAACATTCTGGAACATTTTAAAACATTCTCGAACGTTTAGGAATAGAAAGTTCCTACGATATTCTAGATCTGTCTGGTACATTCTAAAACATTCCAGAATCTTCTGGAAGACTATATAACATTCTGGAACATTTTAAAACATTCTCGAACGTTTAGGAATAGAAAGTTCCTATTATGGTCTAGAACCGTCTGGTACATTCTAAAATATTTCAGAACATTCTGGAAGATTCTATAACATTCTGGAACATTTTAAAACATTCTCAAACGTTTAGGAATAGAAAGTTCCTACGATGGTCTAGAACCGTCTGGTACATTCTAAAATATTCCAGAACCTTCTGGAAGATTCTATAACATTCTGGAAAATTTTAAAACATTCTCGAACGTTTAGGAATAGAAAGTTCCTACGATGGTCTAGATCTGTCAGGTACATTCTAAAACATTCCAGAATCTTCTGGAAGACTATATAACATTCTGGAACATTTTAAAACATTCTCGAACGTTTAGGAATAGAAAGTTCCTACGATGGTCTAGAACCGTCTGGTACATTCTAAAATATTCCAGAACCTTCTGGAAGATTCTATAACATTCTGGAACATTTTAAAACATTCTCGAACGTTTAGGAATAGAAAGTTCCTACGATGGTCTAGATCTGTCTGGTACATTCTAAAACATTCCAGAATCTTCTGGAAGACTATATAACATTCTGGAAAATTTTAAAACATTCTCGAACGTTTAGGAATAGAAAGTTCCTACGATGGTCTAGAACCGTCTGGTACATTCTAAAATATTTCAGAACATTCTGGAAGATTATATAACATTCTGGAACATTTTAAAACATTCTCAAACGTTTAGGAATAGAAAGTTCCTACGATGGTCTATAACTGTCTGGTACATTCTAAAATATTCCAGAACCTTCTGGAAGATTCTATAACATTCTGGAAAATTTTAAAACATTCTCGAACATTTAGGAATAGAAAGTTCCTACGATGGTCTAAAACCGTCTGGTACATTCTAAAATATTCCAGAACATTCTGGAAGATTCTATAACATTTTGGAACATTTTAAAACATTCTCGAACGTTTAGGAATAGAAAGTTCCTACGATTGTCTAGAACCGTCTGGTACATTCTAAAATATTCCAGAACCTTCTGGAAGATTCTATAACATTCTGGAACATTTTAAAACATTCTCGAACGTTTTGGAATAGAAAGTTCCTACGATGGTCTAGATCTGTCTGGTACATTCTAAAACATTCCAGAATCTTCTGGAAGACTTTACAACATTCTGGAACATTTTACAACATTCTCGAACGTTCCGGAGCAGAAAGTCTCTTCAATGGTCCAGAACTGTCTGGTAAATTATAAAACATTTCAGAACCTTCTGGAAGACTCTGTAACATTCTGGAACACTTTACAACATTCTCGAATGGTCCGGAAAAGAAAGTCTCTAAAATGGTCCAGAACCATCTTTTACATTCTAAAACGAACTTTCTGGAAGACTATAACATTCTTGAACATTTTACAACATTCTCGAACGTTTCGGAACAAGGAGTCCCTCCGATGGTCCAGAATATTCAAGAACATTACCGAACCTTCTGTAAGATTCAATAACATTCTGGATAACTCTGTACATTCTGGAACACTTTACAACATTCTCGAATGGTAAGGAAAAGAAAGTCTCTACGATGGTCCAGAAATGTCTGGTACATTATAAAACGAACTTTCTGGAAGACTCTAGAACATTCTGGAACATTTTACAACATTCTCGAACGTTTCGGAACAAGGAGTCCCTCCTATGGCCCAGAACATTCCAGAACTTTCTGTAAGATTCAATAACATTCTTTAACAATTTACAACATTCTGGAACGTTTCGGAACAAGGAGTCCCTCCGATGGTCCAGATCATTCAAGAACATTCCCGAATTTTCTGTAAGATTCAATAACATTCTGGAACATTTTACAACATTCTGGAACGTTTCGGTAGAAGGAGTCCCTCCGATGGCCCAGATCATTGAAGAACATTCCCGAACTTTCTGTAAGATTCAATAACATGCTGGAACATTTTACAACATTCTGGAACGTTTCGGAAGAAGGAGTCCCTCCGATGGTCCAGATCATTCAAGAACATTTCCGAACTTTCTGTAAGATTCAATAACATTCTGGAACATTTTACAACATTCTTGAACGTTTCGGAAGAAGGAGTCCCTCCGATGGTCCAGATCATTCAAGAACATTCCCGAACTTTCTGTAAGATTCAATAACATTATGGAACATTTTAAAACATTCTCGAACGTTCCAGCACAGAAAGTCCCTACGATAGTCCAGAACAGTCTGGTACATTCGAAAACGTTCATAAACCTCTGGAAGATTCTAAACATTTTACAACATTCTCGAACACTCCGGAATATTTTGGAACATTCTGTCTGGAACAGTAACATTCTAGAACATTCTTGTTGCCTCTAGAAATTTCAAGAACATTCGGGCTAGTCTCTGTCACTTAAGTAATCTTTTCCCAGCTGATTCACCGACATCCCATAAGAAAGTCCATCGGTGCCACTCGCTCTTGACACCCATATCTCCGAACCCAACCTCTGCAGTTCCAAACCTTCTTCACGGATGTTTGATGGAGGGCTGTCGTACCATATATCTCCCGTGGGACTGCAGGGGTGGGCTGAGGAGTTATCGCGGCACGCACGGACAAACTACGCTTATATTTATATTGATTTTAACGCTTAGTAAATTTGCACCTAATAGTCTCAAATATTCAACTAATGTCACCCATACACCCTTGCTGCAACTGCGTGTTACATCCTATAACGTATACTTGACCACACCCACAATTTTCTCCTATATCATAGAAGCGTAGCAATAGGCCTTTGACATTTAGTTCCTAAATATCCATGCATTTAGATTCCAACTAAACATAGAGAGTTGTTCAACTGAATTGGAGAGTTGACATCTATGCACTGACTGAATGACTAATATAGAATCAACGTAGATCATAAACTTCTGAAGATACAAAAACGAAAATTTAAAGGAATATTCTTATAGTGTCATAGATGCACGTTGAGAAAGAATTTTGCTAAAGTTAGATTTTAAAGAGTAAAAATCGTGTACATTCTTTCCCAGTCTTATAACAGATAAAACAGCTGATTCGGATCAATAGATTAGCAACACATGTTTTTTGAGTGCATATTCATTACTGCAGCAAATTTATAATCAGTGCATTATTCTTCACAACAGCTATTTTTGGTCAGGTTAACAAACTAAAAGCAAACACAAACAAAAATCAACAAAACATGATTACTGTATTAATAATCCAATTCAAACATCTGTTGTTACATATTATACATAAAACAGATGATTTGGATAAACAAATTAAACATAAGTTTAGGGTAGGCATAGACTGAAACAAAATAATTTTATTGAAAGGTTTTTCATTTGTTAAAATAGCAATCAACTTGGACAATTTATAATCAGGTAAAATTATTCTTCACAACTAACGGGTTTAATTTTTAGATTAAGTAAAGTCAAACACAAATTGTCTTTTCAAAAGAAAAACAATCTGTAAATTTAGTTTACAGTACACCTTAATTACGCCCTACATATTTCAACAGGGATTCGTTTCTGTGAGTAATCTGAAACACAGGTGAAATCTTTCGCTAGCTGTAACTCTCTAACGAAGCATTTCCAGACCTATGAATAAATTAACCTTTTTCGTTATTTTTGCTAGTGGAATCAGCTCAGAAAGTGCTCGGAACATTATGCAAATAACTTATTATTTTAGCTCAAAATAACTTTAAAATATTTTGTTTCTAGAGTAATTCTGGGTATTGTTGACAACTACCAAGAAAAACATTTTTCCTTTTTTTGTCAATATCTCTGTTGTCCTTTGAGTTACAGAAAAAATTAAAAAACCATTGAGTTTGTCATTAAAAAAGTAAACGTTTTTGTCTTTTGTAATTTTTTTGTAAAGTCAGCGGTTTTTGAGATATTTTACTTTAAAAATTATAAACGGCTGCCATTTTGAAAATATTTAAAATATTGTTCTAATTTTTCGTACAGTGATAAAAGGTTACGCAACAAATAGGTGTACAAAGTTTGAAATCAATATCTTTTCTACTTCTAAAAACATTAAGTATTTTGTAAAAAACACATACAGACAGACAGACCGAAAACGGAATGAGATAGGACACATGTTATATTACATTTTTTGTTTCTTTTGACATGCTGAATAACGTGACAAAGTTTGTTCATCTGGTCGCAGGACACTCTGTATATACAAGAAGAAGCCTTGACTGACTGATTTAATAATTATTGCACAGCCGAAACTATGATAGTTAGAGCCTTAAAATTTTCAGGGTACCTTCGTACTACTGTGTAGAAGTGCACAAATGAAGGATTTTGCAAAATATTAATTTAAGATTTGAAAATGTAGGGGGGAGGGTTCACTTCCACCTTTATAACAGGTAAACCAGCTGATTTGAATCAAAAGCTTATCAACACAATTATAGATGTGGTATATATTGAACTAGCACACGTTCGTTGAATGCATTCACATTCCTTTTCCCAGCAACTAAGTTAGCAAATTTAGAGTCAGTTTATTATTATTCACATAAAGCAGTTTTCAGGTTATGTTAACAAAATAAAAACAAACTAAAATTATTTACTTTATAATAATTCAAATCAAACATCTGTTGTTACATATTATAAATAAAACAACTGATTTGGATGAAAAACTTAACATCTTATTTTAGACTAGGCGGAGACCCCTGCGTGCTCCGCACGCCAACCCCGAACGGAACTTTCTAAATTCATATGTTATGTTTTACTTATAATAAAGGTGTAGTATTAATAATAACCTCAAAACTAAGATGGTAAATAATGTTAAATGTTCAAATCAAATTTTTTTTATATTTTATAACAGCAGTTATAATAATAGTTAAAAGAACCAGCAAGGCTCAGGTCTACACTTTAAAACCCTAACCTAAAAGCTAGAAGTACAAAAATAATTGCTTCAAATTTGGAAATCAGCTGTTAATGGAAATATTGGAGCAAACATCTCTATATTATCTGTTATTTTATTCAATTTGTTGCTATGGTAATAAATGTAAATACATGTGTTGATTTATCATTCTAAGCCTAACCCTAAAAATTTGTATGACTAAATTTACAAATATTGAAATAAAAAAAGGTTTTTAACGAAATGAATTATAGCCTATGTTACTCAGGGATAGTGTAGCTTTTTATTAGTAAAACTATTTTTTCAATCGGTTTAGTAGTGCCAGAGATTACCCATAACATACAAACAAACAAACAAACAAACTTTTCCTCTTTATAATATTAGTATAGATTAGGTAAAATCAATCAGAAACAAAAATCAACGACCATTACCACAGCAAATTTACCAACTTAAGTAATTTATAAGTAGTTTATTATCTTCAAAACAGCTATTTAGGTTAGATTAACAAATTTAAAGCAAACACAAACAAAAATCATCGAAAATTATTACACTGTATTATTAATTCAATTCAAACACCTATTATTACATATTATGAATAAAACTTAACATAATCTTAGATTAGGCCTACAACGAAACAAAACAAGGTTATTAAAAGCATTTACATTTATTACCATATCAACCAACTTGGAATTTTATAATTAGATAATTATTCTTCACAACTGACAGTTTTTAAGATTAGGCAAAAGCAAACAAAAGGCTACGCTACTGTATTATAATTCAAACATCTGGTGTAACATAATGTTGTTTCATTTAGTTGGCAATATCGAAATTTGTTTGAATATTTAATATTTATAATGGTAAAATTACAACGCATGACGTAATTCGAATTATTTGAGAAGATGCGTGTCTGTTTTTGCTATTTTGTCTTAGATTATGTATAGGTCGCCGCTGCTTACATCATACTACTTAATTCCAAGTGTCTGTGTCCTAATCGATCGCTATTGCCGTGAAAGTATCAGAGTGTACAATAATCTGTTTGCATTGGCTTTGACATGAGCGAAGCGAGCAGAAGCGGAGCGATTACTAGTGTATAATGTGTATCAGAAGGAAAATCTTAAAGCATCAAACAAAACTTTATGAAACATCGGACAAGTTTTTAGTAGAATAGTTTCAAAAAGTCCATACCGTTAGATTAGTTTATGGTATACGGTTCTTAACTACATTTCTGGTTATATACTTCAACAACACTAAAGATAAACTTTGTAGAGGCATCTTACTCGAACCAGTCTTATTAAAACTTAGATTATATTTCTGGAGGCACGTCTTCCGGCTTAAAGGCTGAACAATTCTCTTGCCCGTATCCCTGGGGATAAATACACTGTGCATTATTGCCGGGAATATAGTCTTCTTGCGCCCGGAGGCGGTAAGGGAACACATATCCTATACAAACAAAATAATCCACATGTTTATGAACACCAGTGAGGCAACCGTGTGGTTTTAAACACTCATAACGATTAATAAACTTTGAGCTTGACGAGTGAGAAGGAACTATTTAAGATTGGTAACAATACACTAGTTCTCACATCCATGAGTTTAATAATCAAACGCGTTTCAATGAAAAAGTTGTCATCCTCAGTGATAAATGGGCTACAATCAACAACTTATAACAAATTTAACCTTTTTTCGGTCGGATGAAATGCATTTACGTAGACCTCTCACCTGATAGGTACAGTTGGACTCACCTATCAGTGAAGCGCTACCCACTAAATCCCCCCCCCCACGCTCATGCACTGGGAAGAGCAGTAACGGCTGCAAGCCCCTGAGGCCAGTCAAGACCTGCAGGGCTTTTATTCCCGGAACATAGAATCGCGGAAATAATCTGAGTGCATCAGCTGCTTGGTTGAGATGTTGGTCTCGCTTCTGTCTTCGTGGGCTGACGGGTTGCTCGTAGGCACTTACCCCTGCTTTGGTGGCAGCTCCACGACGGGCGTTGTAGACGTCCCTGCGTCAGACTAGCTGTCGTCGGCAAAACAAGAGTATTGTTAATTACAATGAGGTTGTCTCAGTCCCTGCGGGGAGCGAATCCTACGTCTCTAGAGCTCCGACTTCGGCAGTTGGCCTCTTCACTGAAGCGACAGAAATAGAGACAGGTTTAGGAGATTTGGGCTGGACGTCCATATCTTTGGTAAAATGCTGAGCTGCTGACCCAGCAGACGTGGTGGAACAACCCTGGGACTAGGCCCAGGTCTTGCTTGCCGACCGCCAGAGAGCAGCAGCATCCGACGTGTGACACAGTATGGATTACTTAAGGGTCGGCTCTAGCTGTCGGCCATGTTGGTTGACACTCCATAAGACCAATGTTAAATTAAAATCCATATTTTTCCTTTATTTTTGATCGGATAATTATGAACGATATGTCATTTTAAAGCTATGGCCAATACGCATGCAAATGGCTTTTCCAAAATTAAGAAAAACGTTTTGTTTAATATTTATTAACAATTTAAAAAAATTATTTTTAATAATTTTTTATGTTGTCACTATTAGTTATAGCGAAAAAGTACCAAGCCATTTGCATGAAGAATTTCGTCCCCAAGAGTTTGGTATTTTTTTGAAAACGCTATTTGAACAATTGCGGGTTTTAAATGGATTTAGGCTGAGCAATGTCCGTGTAACCTACCGCCGCTATAGGGTGACTTTAAATATTTTTTTACGATGTAACTATTAATTATAGCGAAAAATTATCAAGCCATTCGGATGAAAAATTTTGTCCCCAAGAGTTTGGTATTTTTAAAAAAACGCTATTTGAACAATTTCGGGTTTTAAATGGATTTAGGATGAGCAATGTCCGCGTAACCTACCGCCGCTACGCTGGAGTCGCAGGTTGCTTTCTGTTTTACTAGAGCCGACCCTTAAGACAGCGGTTTATTTAAGTTAGATTACTTAAGATAAAACACATGTGTTATACAATCAATAAAGTATTTCTTCAATAAGGTATAAATGGGAAGTTTTATGGCTAAGGGGGCAGAGCCCTAGTGACTGAGGATAAAACTTATAACTTTTCTAACATCTTGAGAAAAATTCCTTTAATTTGACATATTAATCGTAACATAGGTCAAGAAATAAAGCGTGGCTGAGTCCACAAAGAATTCTGTAGGGAATTAAGAAGTAGGACTATTGTTTTCGTGTAGGATTAATTGCTCACAGCTGAACGAAATACGAAGAATGATGTCCCGGACTTGATGATGACGGAATATAGTTGAAACCGGTATTACACAAGGACAAAAAAAAACTGTTGGTATTAACTAATTACCCAAATTAACTGACATTTTTTGTTGTTTACTATATGTAGGAAGATATTTTCTGAGAGATATTTATTTGTAAATTTTGATATTCTTTCCTCAAAGCCTATGTATTATGTAAATAATCCGTCACATTAGTCTGTGTACTTCGAATAGAGTATTCTGTTATAAATTTTGCAACACCGCAGAGGTACAGTTTCGGCATTTGGCCAAGTCTTAAAGTCGGGGTCGAGGTGGAATGCTCTTCTAATGTACGCGCTGCCAAATTTGGCAACTATGTTTGAATACTGTCTTTTCTTTCTGAAAGCAGTTGAATCTGTTTAATTACTTTTTAATTACTCTGAAAATATTGAATAAGTGCTTAAATTACCAAATATTTTTCTGATCTCACACTCAAATGCAATCACGGAGCTGAACCGTTAATGTAAGTTTAGCGAAGTTCCAAAATTAAATTTATATGTTTTATTTATTCAACCAACAATATGGGAAATTGGTCTTCTCATGAAGGTCCTGAATAACTGTCTGCTTGTACGAAATGTATTAGTAGAATTTGTTTACACCTCAGCCTCCAGTTTTGACTCACTCCTCCAGTCGCTTTGCTGAGGGGGGGGGGGGTTTGCTTCGCTCGCAGCGTACAAACGCTAACTTGGCTTTTGAACAGAAGGTATCCCCATAGCAAAATCACCCACTGGGTACTTTTATGATATTTTACGTTTTGATCGGTTGTGGGGAACCAAACAAGCTATAAGGTCGCGTAAAAAAACTAAATGTTCATAATAATATCATACATTTATTGTTTTAGGTAAAACCCCAAAAAAAGTTTCCGGTCAAAAAACGTGCTTCCGTTAGTTGGATATTTTGGCTAACGAACTGGTCCGAGCGACATAAAAACCCAACGTGTGTACCAAATTTGGATCAAATCAGAATGCGAACACATTTATACATATGTAAAGAAATTTAATGACACCCCAAAACTGGAGACCATGATGGGTACTAATTTAATACTCCCGACATTAGGTCTCACCATAATCTTTTCTTAAGAAACTCTCTAAAAAAGAAAACAAAGGCGCTAAATATTCTCTACGCCACGCCGTTAGCTTTAGGTAATGCTGAAAGAGAACTCTATCATTATATCGACTAATACAACAAACTAAAAATTATAACTGTTTTTTTTGTTCTGCCTTATGGACTGGTTATAATATACTTATAATTAAACTTTCATCAATAATTATTTATTAAGAAATAACACAGACCTTATTAATAAATTGAACCATATAGAAATAAATAAAAAACAGTATACTAGTTTCATTTGACATAGAAAACCTATACACAAATGTCCCAATATCTGAAACAATAGAAATAATAAAAAACAACATTTTAGACAATAATACCATGGAACACGACATATTGGACGAACTCATCTTGCTCCTTAATACGTGCTTACAACAAAACTACTTTGTTTTTAACAATGTTTTTACATACAAAACAAAGGATTAGCCATGGGTTCTCCACTCTCTAGCGTGATGACAGAAATATTTCTAAATTATATGGAAACTAAATACATATTGAATACTTCAAATCAATTTCAAAAAGATATACATTATTTGTCTATTCACGGGTACTATAAGACAGTTAAAAATGTTCACCAACTACTTAAATGGAATACACCCATCACTTAAATTCACCAACGAATTAGAAACAAACTATAGAATTAATTTCCTAGATATAACCATAGTTAAAAATATCAACAAATTCAATTTTAAAGTATACAGGAAGCCAACACAGACTGACCATACCATACATGCAGCATCTAATCATCCTCATAACCACAAAATTGCAGCCTATTCCAGCTTTGTACACAGAGCTCTCGCCATACCCATGAATACATTTGATTATAACCAAGAAATTAATATAATAAAACAGATCGCAGTTTCGAATGGCTACGACCACATAATAATTGACAAATTAGTGAAGAGTAAAACTAAGACATGCAAACCTACCATAAAAGAAAACACTAAGTATATATGCACGGAATTCCATGGACTATTAGAGAATGTCGCAGGAAGGATATTTAAAAAACAAGGTTACACTTTAGCATGCAAAACAGGAAATAATTTAGGAAATGCATTATGTATTTGTCTATTTGTTTTCATACAAACGGCCGTATTTTATGTACGATTTGATACATACGTTGGTCTAAGTCGCTCGGACGAGTTCCTTAGTTAAAAAATCCAACTATCGGAAGCACATTTTTTGACTAGAAGTAGCTATTTATTTAGATTCTCCGTACTAGAATGTAACCTTTTGGGATTTTATCTAAAAAGGTAAATGTAGGATATTATTCGGCACTTTTTTTTATATGACCTAGCTCACTTGGTGCCAAAAATTGATCTTAACGTAAAATACCATAAAAATATCCCTTTCAAATCCACGTGGGGTACTTTCTGATCCAAGGCCGAGTTTGTACGCTGTGAAGCTAAGCAGTGACATAACCCGAGGCTGCAAAGTCGAGGTGCAAACTCGCAATGCGACGTTTTTCTCTGCGAATAGAACGAAGGAGCGCGTGAGACGATGCTGGAGGGTGAGGTGCAAACAAATTCTACTAATATGTTTCGTACACATAGGCAGCTATTCAACTTCTTCGTGAGTAGACCAATTTCGTAAATAGTTGGTTGAAACCCTAAAATATACATTTTGGAAATTCGCTAACTAAAGTCAGCAGTTCAGCTACGTGGTCAAATTACTTTATATTTTATACGTGTTATGCATATTTACTGAATAATACAAACATCGAGAATACCACTGTATTTAAGAAATAACTGTTGTTTAAATTTAAAAATTACGCCCTGTTATTTAGTCTGAACGGAAGATCTTTTTTGTAGGAACTATCCCTTAGTTTTGTAGAACCAGCTAACGCGGGCTCCTGACAAGTGTACCAATTTGAAGCCCAAACATTCTGATACTTCCAAAAATTATAAAATGTATTAGTTCCACATTGTCTAAAAAAACCGTTAAGTCCTAAAAATTCCCCATGCTATTTAAATAGGATAATTTTTATCTGGAAACTCGTACTTAGTTTGACAGAACCTGACAACGTACGCCCATATATCAATGGGTTTAAACCTTCCCATACTCCGCAAACATTTTTATGTGTTTTTTTATTACTTTAAATATGTTGAATAATACAAAACGTTAATGCTTTCCGTTGTGATGGGTTTTATACCAATTTTGTATTTACAACTAACAGCTGATTTATTATTAGTAAATCTCACTACGAGCTGATCAAGGTTTTGACTTATTTCCCTGTACAGTAAACAACACAATGTAACCTTTATGAAGTAATTATTAAACCTGTATAAGTATGTTCGTTTTTAAACTTTGTGATTTTGTTCAGTGGTAAAATATTTGTTAACAATAAGAAGACAAAATTACCAAATTTTAAAATGTAATTAATGTGGTTAAATGTTTGACGTGTGTACAGAATATAATGAAAACATGTTTATACACATTTTTATGTGTTTGATAATATTCTCATATAAATAACTACTCGGTATAGTTAGGCTTATATAAAACCTCAGTTAAGTTATTAATGTTCTAAAGTCTTTACAGCATCGAAGCACGGGCACTCATCTAGTAAATTTTATTTTGCTGTACCTAACGTGTTGAAATAAAAACAATTTCGTACTTTTGTTTATAAATTTTCCTATGTTTATACAATACGCAAAATTATCTTACTAGGCTATATGCAAATCTTTTATAAAACTTGAATTTCTGTGGTAATGAAATAAAACATTTTGCTTGCCGTAGTTGTCTTCGTCGTGTCGCTTGTGGAATTCGCTACCATAATCTATTGTTAGCCGTGCTCAATTTGTAGAATTATTTAAACTTCATTTAATGAATGGTATGGACGTGTGTAGGAAAGAGGATTTGTTTAATTAGCTTATTTATATTTTATGGCGTATGATTGTCGTTTATAAGTAGTTTATTATTCAAATAAATTTGTTTAATTACGCTATTTAATTTTGTAAGATTTAAAGAATTGCATTAGTTTAGTATTTTTTTTTTTTTATTTATAGTTTTTATATACATTTTTTTTATTGGATATTTTCGTTTAGTTTTAGGCTTAAGAGTATATATACTAATTTCTCTGTAAATCTTTATCCATTCTTAACAAATAAGATATCATTGAAAACTACATAAAATGGGCTAATTTTTATGTATCTTGCAATTTGTTTGTAAAGTTAACGGTTTTCGTGGAATTTGGCATCAAATATTTTAAATGGCCGCCATTTTGAAACGGTTTTTGATATTTTAGTATCGTTTTAAACGAAAATAGGTCTTAATGAGATAAACATTTGTGCATAATCTCAACGCTGTACCTCAAACTGTTTAGGAGTTATTATTTATTTTGTAAAAAACACATACAGACAGACGGAACACTAGGCACCAGAGACCAGTGAAATGTGTTTGTCTTGACCTAAGCAATAACGCTATATACCTTTGTCCAGAGAGTTACGGGACACTCTGTATATCTTAAAATTTTAATTGTATGTGGGTTAAGTGTATCAGAGCACCTGATGGTCCCAACTTCGCCCTAAACAAAAACTACCTATCCCCTACGTTCAGAAATGTTATTTAGTAAATATTTTTTCTAGTATTTTATAAGGATAGAATTTTATTGCACTACGAAAATAATAATTTATTACAAAGTTCAATAATTTATAGTTGAATAATTTATTGTTCAAAGTCAACAGCATGGAATAAACAAGAGCCAAGTTTACCTGATCACAGAATGATAACAAGGACTCCTTAACTTATACCCTGTTTAAGGATAGCCTGTAGTATCGTCCATCTTGGATTTTTATCCCTTAAGAGCAATGTTTATCATTTACCGTTTTTCGTTTATTTTTATCATAAATTGATTGCAAGGTCTCATTGTAACCACAGTCAAAATACGCATCTGTTTTTGCATTTTACACTTTTTAAATCTCGTTAATTTTTCACGTAATCGACATTTTATTTAAGTGCCAAGTTTGAACGTTTTTCCTCACTCAATAAAAAATTAACAATTAAAAGTGAATTGCAAACCGGATCCGCATTCTTATAAAGAATATGCAGTTTTTTTAACTACTTTATAAGTTTGTTACAAAAGCTGGACTTATAAAATGTTTTTAAATGAGTCAATGTCAAAGCTCTCAGCTGTAAGAAACTCCACTGTTTAGATACCGCTTTAGGGTATCTCAAGTCGCCGGTTGCTTTCTCTTTTACTGGAGAAGAGCCTTAACGTTAGCAATAACGTTTTAAAAACACGTTGATCAATTTTAATTTTTTTATCACAGAAATTGACGTTTTATGAAGGGTTATAATTAGATTTATCACAAGTCCATGACAAGTTGAGCAGGGTAGGGGTAATTGTAAACGTTTCCTAAGGGTTCCCTGACGGTGAATAACTGTCCAGAGATCAGATTTCTCATATATCTTTCCGTCTTTTAAATAATAAAGATGATAATTTTTCAAAAAAAGTATCCTGGAAGATTCTCCACTGCGGCCTCTGAGCCAACTGACCCTAGGGCAGAAACAAGTTGAGACCCCTGCCTTAAACAATCAGTTGTCGTAAATATTGCAAACAAGTCACAAGTTTCAACATTTGGCTCATCAGGCGAGACATATTTCCCTCAATAACGGGATGCCTTTATTTAGTCCAGTTTTTAAATGGTCCAGGTCGCCTAAACAGTGAGGCGTTATAATATAGTCAAGAGTTTCAAAAAGTCCAGAACGTTAAATTGAATCTGGACCAAATGAAGGCTAGTGTTTATTAAAAATATGTACTGGACTACAAATAGTCCAGGTTTTAGAAAGAACCAATCAGATAAAACATGGGAGGAGCTTAAATATTAGGTTATTACTTCAGGCTAGAAATATCTGTTACAGCTCTGTGATTAATATCTATGACTGTGACTTAACCTGTGACACAACTTATGTCAACTAGTACAGACGAAGTTCTTGCCATATTTGCAGGCAGTACCAGTATTAAATATAAATTTTATAATATTCACTTAATTTTGTGATTCAATTGTTTCAAGGCGAACTTATAAGCTTGTTGTTTTTCATATGAAAACCAGTTTTTATTTAAGGAATATGTCACAAATAAGAATTTTAAAATATTTTCAATCCACAAAATATTGTTTGATTAATCTATTTTGAATCTAAGCTAAACAAATGAATATAGGCTACTGTGTTTATTTTCAATAATAACAAATATACCGTAGGCCTTAGTCACATTTATTGTTTACATTTTAAAATGAAAATATAAACTATTTATTATTTAATCGATTTTTCATCAAGTTGTGTTATAATCCTGAAGGTTACTTTGAAATTAGCAAGGACATTGCAGTTGGATGTAATAATGCAAAAAGGAACCATTCCACATTAACTTTAAACTGACATAAATTGATTTAAAGTTAAAAGTCAATTGTTATTCTGTTTATTGTGATGTAAATCTGGTTTTGGTTTTTTATGAAAGGCATATTTTTTAAAACATGATTAAAACTGAATCATGTTGAATAAACTGTTGTAATTTTTATACTCTAAAGCAAAATCTATAATGGCTCCTTGACTTTCTCTCAAATTGGCAGCAAAAGGTGACCATGCACCTTAGTTTCTTTTTGTTAAACATATTTTTTTTTAAAAGAAAACTCGACATTGACAGGTTAATAAGGAACCAACCAAAGCAGTTGAGTCTTTTTTGTAAAATGTAGGAATGTTGAAAACAAAACAGATATACTTTTTTTACCAGAGTATATGAGGCTTGGTTCTTTTTAGAAAAATGCAGAACCCTTTGAGCTCAACAACAAGAAACCCATATCTCAAAAATGCGGGGTTGTTAAGTTTTGCATAGTTACGTCCAGTCCAGTTATAATGTTAAAAAGTCGTTCATAACCCTCCGTAGGTTGCGCAGTCATCCGTGACACCGTAGTTCGCAAGCGAAGTCTCGCTCCGCATAGGCGCATAATAGATTTTCCGTTTTCACTAGATTTTTTTACTTTCTTACTATACTATAGTATAGAGAAAGTATAGTGATTGCAAAAAAAAATCGATGTTGAGATTTTTGTGGAAATATTCGTTTTGGGACCCCCTGAGTCCAAAAAAGTGGTTTTTACAAAATGTCTGTATGTATGTCTGTATGTATACAAAGCTAGAGAGAAAACTATTCGATCGATTTCAACCAAATTTGCACCAGACATGTCCAGTACGCCTGTATAGATGCACGAAAAAGGGTTTTGAACAATTTTGAAAAACAACCCCCTTTTTGGCAAATAAACCCCCAAAAAATTAGTTATTATTTTTTTATAAAAAAACGGCTATACCGTAACGATTTTGATAAAATTTTTCTTATTTGTAGCCTTTAATGTGCCCTACCATATACAAAAACCCGCATCTTTCTAAAAATTCTCGTTTAGCTAATAATAATAACTGATTTTTGGGAGTTTTTTGGCCATAAAGGGGGCTGTTTTTAAAAATTTTTCAAAACCTTTTTACGTGCATCTATAAAGACCTAATTGACGTGTTTGGTGCAAATTTGTTCAAAATCGATAGAATAGTTTTCTCTCTAGATAATAATAATAATATTTATTAGTTAATCGCCTACTTTAATAAAAGTATACAAAGCTAGAGAGAAAACTATTCCATCGATTTCAACCAAATTTGCACCAGACATGTCCAGTAGGCCTGTATAGATGTACGAAAAAAGGTTTTGAACATTTTTGAAAAACAACCCCCTTTTTGGCCAAAAAACCCCAAAAAATCAGTTATTATTTTTTTTATAAAAAAACGGCTCAAACGATTTTGATAAAATTTGGCTTATTTGTAGCCTTTAATGTGCCCTACCATTATAAAAAAAACCCGCATCTTTCTAAAAATTCCGTTTAGCTAATAATAATAATAACTGATTTTTGGGGTTTTTTGGCCATAAAGCGGTTTGTTTAAAAAAAAATTCAAATCCTTTTTACGTGCATCTATAAAGACCTAATTGACGTGTTTGGTGCAAATTTTTTCGAAATCGATCGAATAGTTTTCTCTCTAGATAATAATAATAATATTTATTAGTTAATCTCCAACTTTAATAAAAAACTCTCCTACCCCACTCTACAAGTCACAGTGAATCTGTTTATTAATTTAAATGTGTTTGTGAGAAAGTATGTGCCAGTTCCTGGTACCGTTTATTGTCTGTGCATTTGTATATTATATGAATTCTATGCTTATCTACACATTTATATAAACCCCATATTAATATTCTATTTATAATAAAACTGTTTATGTTGTTTTTTGCAAAATATTTTCTTTTTTACAAAACCTATACCTACATTTAAATTTTCCTTTGATTTTGTTGTTAAAAAAATAGTTTTTGAAAGTAGAGGATGAAAAATAACAAAGTAATATTTTTATTGAATCAATCAACATTAGTTGTTACTTGAATACACTGTAGTTAAATAGCCACTTTATCACTTGATCTAATATAAATATCTGATATTGTAATATGTAATTTGTACATTTGTTATATTTACGTTGTTAAATATCTGATATTGTAATTTATACATTTTGTTAAATATGTGATACAGTTTATACTAATTTCGAACATTATTCATATAATTTATGACCAGTAGGCCAACGCAATGTTTGAGTTTACACAATTTATGAGTATTTGAACGATATAGCGAAAAAGATACTTTTAGTTTAACAACTGTAATTAAAAATAAAATACATACTTTTATCTTTATTTTAATTAAGTTAGATTGTATAGGAATACTTATTTTTGAACTTATGATTATTTCATATACGTTAAAAATGAATGTGTTCGAAATATTACTGTAATAATAGTTGTTTATAACAGTAATACTTCTGTAAGGAAAACATTAAACATTTTTTCTATCTTTGTAATATCGTTTCAATTGTTTATTATTTTTATAGACCTAATAACTACACCATAGGTTTACACATTAGAAAAATAAATATATTATTTTTGGTTTTTTTTATGGCAATAATAAAACTAAAATAAACGGTATCAGGAAACTGACACATACTTTCTCCCTCATTATAGAAACTTAATAAAAAAATACTATTACCAATTTATTGTGTTTTTTTTATTTTTAACAGTCATTTTCCCATAAAAATCCATAAAATAATGGAAAAATCAACTTTTCTCAAAAACGGCTCGAACGATTTTGATTAAAATTTTACAGTTTATAGTACTTTAGGTCCCTAATAAACTGTAAAATTTTAATCAAAATCGTTAGAGCCGTTTCTGAGAAAAATTGATTTTTCCTTTATTTTAAGGGTTTTTATGGGAAAATTACCCTTAAAAATAAAAATTTCACAAAAATGAAAAAAACGCCTGGAGATACCGTGGATTAGTACCTCCATACCAAATTTCATCAAAATCGGACGACTGGTTTAGGCTCTAGGTCTGATAACATCCACACAGACACACAGACACACAGACACACAGACACACAGACACACAGACACACAGACACACATACAGACACACACACAGACATCACT
>JAGFPH010012077.1:0-23892 GCA_018207615.1 Philaenus spumarius | reverse complement strand
ACATTTGATACGTTTGTATTTTATTGCTCTAGAAAACCGCTCTTAATAGATTTACAGAAATTTAGTTTTTAACTTGAAGCAATTAATCAATAAGTTGTATTTTAAATCAACAGAAAAACTAACGTATACACATTTCTAAGCATGTAACTACAAAATTGGTTAGAAGACTTCTTTAATATAGTAAAAACTATATATTATTGTGTATTTACCTTTAATTCTTTATATATACAAACTAGTGAAACTGGAAATGCTTCGCTATTGCTTGATTTAATTTTACGGGAGGTTATCCAATCTCATCCCTTTGACTTAAGTAATGGAATTGCTAGGGTAAGGGAGGGTAAAAGTACGCACCTAGTAGATTTGTGCGTGTAACTCAGAGGAAAAAAAGCTATTCAAATTATTTTTGTTGAAAAACATTATGTATTCTTTGTACAACAACCAAACGAAGTTTTAAGAAGTTTCAACATAGCATGTAAGTATCATAAATTTTTTACAAAAAAATGTCATTTGCGTACTTTTGACCTCCTGGGTGGCTAAAAGTACGCATGAGATAGGGTAGGAGTACGCACTTGTTTAACTCGGTTAACAATGGTCACAGACAAATGGTCCACTACCTTCATATGCCGAACAGGCCTCATGCCACCATTCTTCACACATCCCGCACTGAATCCAATTATCTTGGAACGATTGTCCACAACCCGGGCAGATAACATCGTCTTCCTCTCGGCTGGTGGAGGGTTTCGGATCAAACTGTAGTTACGTTTTCACTTTTAGTGTTTTATGTTTTATAACGTCTTCGCTATCTGTAGTTTTTTTCTTCTCAATTCGTTTTGCCATCCTTGCATTTTTCGCTTCTTCCTTTTCTTTCCTTTCTCTTTCTTTTTCTTCTAAACCTTTCTTGAATGGTGAAGAAGTGCCCACTTCTGACTTCTGCGCTGGTCGTTTGGCTTTAGTCTCTCTTCCTTTTGCTTTTGGAAGTGGCAAAATTGATTGAATACTGACTTTTGACTGCAAAACGTGACCTGAGATTCCAGACACTACTTCGTTATCCTGTTGAAATAGAGCCTTCTCAACTATCAGAGGAGGGGGCATTTCAGCGTTCTCATTTTCATCTGCAGTCATATTTGGTTGGTTGGTAAGGGCATCTCGTGGTTGATCAGTTACTAGCGACGGGGCAAAAAGATCGTCAGAAATCACATCTGGATCGAACGGTTCAATTCCGGTTATTTTGAATGCATTCTCTGCAAGTTTAATTTTTGCCGTTGCGGAATATGCCAACCTGAAAATTCCTCCTACATCAGTAAGTTTAATGATCTCTCCGGGGTGCTGCACAAGCCATTTCTCCACTTCAGCTGCATAAGCGGTCTTAAGGGGTCCAAACCCTTGTCAAGAGGTTGAATCACATGACTTGCGTGAGGAGGTAGCGTTACAAACGTCACATGATGTTCTCTGAGATATAACACTGCACTCAAGGAACAGTGAGAGGAGTGGTTGTCTGCCACTAGAAGCACTGGGTCATCTTGGGATGGCTTTGTGTGGTGCACAAAGTGTTTCAGCCACTCCAAAAATAAATCCGTGTTCATGTAGCCAGTTTCCGTTACTAGGTTCAAGGTACCTGGTTGTGAGTCTTTGAAAAGCAAATGGTTCATCCGTTTTCGCGGAAAAATCAATGCTGGTGGAACATAAACTCCAGTTGCGCTCATGCAGCAAACGGCAGTGATAGTTTCTCCTCTTTCTCCACTTGATATTTTGCAAACAGATTTTTTCCCTTTCGGCGTCAAAACTTTAGGAGTTTTGTTGGGGACCGTTGATATCCCAGCCTCATCCATATTAAATTGTCTATGAGCTGAGAAGTTTTTTTCGGTGCAGCATGTCCTTACGTTGTCATAGAATCTTCCTACTTGAACCTTGTTAAAGCCTATTGCTCTTGCCATACTGCACTGCTCCGGCGTTCTGAGAGATAGATTATTTCGTCTACAAAAATCTTTTAACCAGTCTTTTCCTGCCATTTTCTTTTCTTTATTGAATCTCTCGGACACATTATTTATCTCAGCGTATTCAAAAGCCACCTTCATTATATGCTTTCTTGTTAACCCGTAAAATCTTCCATCGAAGTCCCGACAGTGCTGAGCTAGTTCCCGCTCCATCTCGTCTGTCAAAGCTTTCTTGTAACGTCCCAAGGACACTGCCGCTGTACCCTGTAACAAGCACAAATTTTGTACTAACCGTAGAAAAATCGGGAGAGGAGACTTGAAAAGTTTCAAAACCAATGTGTAAATTTAAGAAACATAACCTTGACAAAACAACAATGCCTATGTCATTTAAATACATACTAACCAAGAAATTAAAAAATATTTAAGAAATATACACATGTTTAAGTAAAATATTGTCAAATAGATTACAGCTGTAAACTTACAGCTTTCAATCTCTTCCTCAAAGGACATTCATTCAACCCTAACTCTCTTGCAACTTCCCGCTTGCTCTTCCCAGCTTCCAATTTTCGTTTGGCCTGTTCCAACGTTTCTGCCGTGACAACCTGCCTGTCGGTCTTTCGCTTGTACGGTGCCATCACCCATGCAGTAGATTACTCTGAAATGAAAAATTGTATGTCAAGTTCAAATAGGAAGCATAGAATCATTCAATTAACCTAGATAACATTCCAGCAGTCAATTGGATCTTTAAAAGCCTCTTGAAACAATTTTATTCTTATTTAACGAAATTATGTGTCTGGTTAAGAACAGAGATAACATTTAGTAAATGTAAAGCAATCAATAAAATAATGTAAAGAAAAATAGTTTAAACTTCAAAATTTAAGCATAAATCAAACAAGAATCGGGGAGGCCAAGAGTACGCACCGCGTATTCTTAGCCTCTTCTGACTTGATTTGTGAAATAGCCGCTAGATGCCAGAACTATGCAGATAACGATCTCTAACTTCATTCATTTGTTACTTTAATAAGTGTACTTTAAAATGGTATTAACTAAAAGTTGACACGTAAACACTTAGTTAACTCAAATCCTTAAGTTTTAAAGGCAGAATATTACATGAGAAAGTAGTAAATGTATACTTTACCTGATAAAATCCAGACAACTACGCGGAGGCAGATGACAATGTGGCGTCTTCTCTACAAGTTCAAGGCACACTATAATGTCATAGCAGGAAATCCCTCCAATGCTACCAACTGCCCAAAAATATCCCGCGTACTTTTACCCGACTGCGTACTCTTATCCTCCATTACCCTAATGTTTTTTTATATCACTAAAGAATAATATTAAATAATTTTAGATGTATTGTTTGTAGGAATTTATTGCAATTTGTTTTTATTGTATAGGGGTGGCTACCCCATTTAAATCTTTTTGTAACGATATTCTCTAAAACAAATCCTGGTACTAATATGTGTAAATTAGTTGAGTAATTTTAGAGAATATAGAAAAAGTAATTGGATTTTTATTTAGTTGTAAGGGTACTTATTCAATTTCATCCCTTTGGCTTAAGTAATCGAATTGCAAATAGTTTTGTATATTCCTTAAAAATAATATTACATAATTTTAGCTTTATTGCTTCTAGGAAGTTAGTTTAATTTATATTTATTGTATAGGGTAGCAACCAAATTTCAACTCCTTCCAATTCTGAATCTAAACCATCCATGGACCCACTCAAACACAAGCACAAAATTTTATCAAAATTGGTCCAACCGTTTTGGAGGAGTTTAGTGACATACACACCTATAGAATAATCTATATATAAAAAATCGAAATAAGACTCACTCACTCAATCACTCACTAACTCACGCATCACGATTTCTCAAAAACTACCGAATGGATTGAAATGAAATTTGGTATGTAGCTTCCTCCAAGGGCCATAGGTGCTCACTTAGAAAGGGTTTGAACAAATTCGAAATTTTAGTTGGGTTTGAGGAAATCAAATTTATAAAAAAAAAAGATTTTTTCAAAACTACTAAACGGATTGGAATGCAATTTGGTAAGTAGCTTCCCCTAGGGCCATATGTGTTCACTAAAAAAGAGTTTTAAAAAATTGGAAATTTTAGGAGGGTTTGGGGGTAAAATTTACTAAATCACGATTTCTCCAAAATTACCGAACAGATTGGAATGAATGAAAGTTATTATGTAGCTTCCTCTAGGTCCATAGACGCTCGCTAAGAAAGGGTTTGAAAAATTTTGAAATTTTAGGAGGGGTTTGGGGGGATCAAATTTACTAAAATCATAATTTCAGATCTTTTATTATTATGACAAATAGTGCTTTTATTATTTAAGATCTTTATATACAAAGCCAAATACCCCTCACTGACTGAACACTTAAAAAGAATACAATTACGTTAAAAAGACTGAAAATACCAACCACCACGGGCAACGCCGTACGGGTCAGCTAGTTATATATATAAAGATATATACAAGGTGTTTCAAAAGTATATCCGTGATCTTCAGGATGTTATTGATTCTTTGTTCATATATTTCAGCCTTGGGTATATTTCGTTTCGTTTACTGTGTTGTCTGTGTGTATATAATTTTACTTAATAATAATATTACGAAAACTGCTAAATTAATATAAATCTAATTTTGCTTGAATTTTAATCTTGGTAGGCATTAGGTTGACAAAAATGTTCAAGCCATTACCTTTATCCGTTGCAAAGAATTAACGACTAATGCAGGATTTGAGATATAGACTGTAATTGCAGGTTTTATTTTATTACAAAAGCAGTGCTTTAACTTCTCACAAAATTCTGAGTTTTGTAAACTACCAAAACTTTATTAGTGAAGCGTTCTTATGAAATATGAAAAAGAAGAACAACCTGCAATTACAGTGTATGTCTGAAACCCTAAATTGGTTATACCAGGTGTCTTAAAAGTCCCCCCATTATTTTTTTTTTATTTAAGGAAATCGATTTGCTTTGGGGGTTGTTAACATGAACAAAAATAGAGTTTTTTTGGCGTATCGTAAATTTCAACCCCTCCAATTTAGGGGTAAATCGAAAATTTTAAATGAAAACCCCTATTGAGTGACACCTCATTTCAAAAGCCTTGATAAAAGAAGAAGATTGGCGCACATCGCAAGTCTGTAGGAACTGGTACCTGGAAATTCCAGAGGGCTTAGTTTACTGTTTTTATACTAATTACCATGTTTTATAACATAGATTGAGTGATCTACTGGATTAAACAATAGTAAAAAATAACACAAGTATCATCTTTAACATTTCAATGTTATTTAAATGGGGAAAAATTAATTGTAACTTTGATTGGCCATTGTGTTGGACAGAGTCAACATACAGACCTACGCTTTGCGCCAATCTTCTTCTTTTATCGAGGCCTTTAAAATGAGGTGTCGATCAATAGAGGTTCTCATTTAAAATGTTCGACTTACCACCAAAAATACCCCGTTTTTGGGGGAGGGGTTGAAATTTACGATACACCAAAAAAACTCAATTTTTGTTCATGTTAACAATCCCTAAAGCAAATCTGTCTATTTAAATTAATACAAAAAATAGATGAGCTTACTTGGGTGTACTTTTAAGACACCTGTTATATTCAATTTAGCGCAACAAATTGAGATAAATGAAATTTCTTATTAAGTTTGTTCTTGTTATTAAATTTACAAGAAGCCGACATCAACAGTGACTTTATAGGTATGTACAGTACAAAACATACCAGGAAAATTAATATGCGTAAATTATGACTTTTTGGGTTTTCGTTTATATTACAAAATGTCATAAATGTATCACGATAATTCCAACATGACATTTTTAGAGAATTAAATACTTACAACATTTTTTTTTATAAATCCCGATCGGACCATTTTTCACTGATTACGCTTACAAATTACCATTTTCCAAAAGTCCATACCTTACAATACCTTAGATAATTTACAATATTGAGGGCATATCTTTCGAAAAATGATTGCTTATTATGTGTACTTCATACAGGCGGAAGATGATATTTGTCGTGTTAATAGTTTTTGCACAATTGCAGTATATTTTATACAGTTTAAGTCATTATCTTGGATAATGCGTCCTTAATAACCTGAGTGTCCAGATTTAAATTTAACAAACGGATTCTGAAAGGAGACATTAAAGCCTACAATTCATATATCTTCGATTTTTAACGAGGTCGATAAAATTGCTCCCGAACAAAGCGCGAAACCTGTAAATTTGTTACCGACGGCGCGAGAGGCAGTGGTAGTGGGGGAACCACCATACTGATGAGCTCACTGCCTTTCTGTTATCATCCCAAGTACTAATTGATTGTTATTGTTGTTTATAAAACAAATGCACAAAAGCTCCTTGCCTGATAGTTTTTGTATTTTACATACCTATGTGCTACCCTTAAAGTCACTGTGGATGTCGCTTAGACTTTTCTTGCTCTATTGGCTGGGCTAAATTATCGTCACATTACCGTGTAGCTAACAGTACAAAATAATGCCCTGTGCGGGGTGGAAGGCAAAAATTACCATATTTCGGTTAATTTCTACGTGGTGGTTGAATATAAACTGTTTCGGATTGGTCATTACATAAAATAAAATATTCTTAATAATTTTGTGTAAAATGGGTAGTTTTTTGTAATATTAAGTTGAAAAACGTATAAGGCCGACATTTTGAAACGGCGGAAGATAATGCCTTAACAATTTTTGACAACCTAGGGACTAGCAAGGACAGCGGTAAAGCAAAATGTTATTTAAATCAATTGATTTAGAAGTTTTCTTAATATTAATTTTCAAGTAAAAAATTACGTAAGTACACACGGCAAACGAAATTACGTTTCTTTTGGCCCAATCTAGAATATCCTGAAGTTTGTGCATGGATCTTTGAAATGCCCTGTATATAAGCCTCAAATAGCATCATATTTCCAATACCGAAGGTGATACTATTCCGACAACAATTGAACGTCGTCAGCTGTTTAACTGAATTTTTGTGATTTATTAAACCAATCAGCGCCGTTAGAAGTAAGAATATAATTCCAGGCATACATTAAAATGTAGTAATTAATAAAGGAAATATTAAACTATGCGGTGGTCTACAGCCGGAGACAAGTGTTTAAAGTTTGCAAGTATTCCACCGTTCAGTTAATTTATTACACACAACTTTAGCAAACAGTTTGATATTGATGTATGGTTATAACAAAGGCAATGCGAGTTTAAACTTTGATAATACTTCACCTGAAACTTGGCGATGCTGCTTAACTCCTGTGTCTGCTTATAGTTGATGTTCAAAGTAAAAGATTTTTGTTTGTTTTAAAATATAAATACTTAATAAACGTATTTAGTATATACACTGTAAGTATGTGTGTGTGTCTATGTGTTTTTTATTTTTAGTTAATTTGTTTTATTTCTTATAATATTTATTTTATTTCACTAATATTCTGGCTGGTTAGGTTAGGTTAGGTTATGTTAGGTTGGGTTCAAAAAATACGATCTCATTATATTCCTCTTAATTTACATTTTGTACAAATAACTGATCATTTACGTATTATTGTCAAATATTTATCCATCTTAATTGTAATATTTTAAAGTAATTAGTTAAAGTCCACGTAATGAGTAACTAACAATGCTAATAAACAATTATAAAATACTCTATAGTTTAAAATGTTGTATTAGTTTATTTTATAAAATAGAAACAATAATTTTAAATTTACTTCCCTTATATATCTTTAAAATTTTCAACAGCGTTATGCACTTTAGTTGATATTCTCAATGGAGTTTGCTTAATGGAAGTACATTACCTGTATGAAACCCACTGCATTGAGCAAAACAGCCTTTATTTAAATACACTAGGTGAAGGAAGCCAGCTTTTATTGTGGATTCATTCTCAGGGGGGGTTTAATATGGATGTTTTAAACAGGTGGAAAAATTTACTTTTAGTAAAGGCGTGAAATGTATTTAACCAATGATGATAACTGTAGTATTACAGAATGCCGTAAATCTGAGGTTTTATAATTGTAAATTTTGAATATCTGTTGAAACTGAACTTCCCTTCATTATAAAGCTGTTTCAAGATAAGTACACGGTAAGGGAATAACAGCAACAAGGCAAACAATACTTTAACAAGCAATGAGTAAACTCTTGTATTGCCTGAGGCACAATAGAGAAATATTTAAAACTACAGGGTGTATGTTAAACTCTACGATTTATACTTTAACTATTATAATATTGTCTTTAATAATAAAATTTGTGTAGTTAAATGTTTCCAGTTTTTTATTGCTATAAAACATGCTCGTATTACGTTAAAAAACATTAAATTATAAATTTTGTTTCAAAGATTGTAGAGGGTACAAAATAAAGACATGTAAATTGTTTCGCAGGAAATTAAAAAATATACAGTATGTCCCGGAACTCTTTGGTCCCATTTTGTGGGCGTGGAATCGAGACAAACATATTTTACAATAAAAACATGGGTCCTTACTATTTCGTCTGTCTATATCAGTGTTTTGTTTTTTTACAATATAATTCATATCTAGAGAACGGTTTGACAGATTGAGTTCAAACTTAGCATGAAGTTTAACCTAACAATGCTCTGTTTTAAGAAAAATAAACGATTATATGGAACAATGCGTTTTGAAATGGCGGATGTTTGAATATTTCAAACTTAAACTACCTAAAAACTGTACTTTTTAGCAAAACAAATCAAGTCAACTTTTTTACCCCTTTTAATTTCCTATGGGCTGGTATAACTTTCTAAACAATCGGATGAAAGAAAATAATTAGGTACTTATGCGTAATAAATAAATAATGTGATACTTATTTTAAATTATTCATCAAACCACTTTTAATCGTTAAATACAAAAAAACAAAGTAATTGTCAATTTATATACGTACCCATAGTTGTGTTTTCTGTTGCTATGGGATGCCTTGTTGAACAATCCAATTATAAGACGTAACTATTACGCCTGATCATATTATGTATACAGTTATACCCTTTGATAGAGCAATTAAATTGCTAAAAAAGATGTCTGGAGATGTTTTTTAAAAATATTACTGCTTTTAGGTAATTCAGGTTTGAAATTTTTAAACATCTGTCATTTTGAGACTGATCATCAGATATAATTGTTTATTTTTCTTACAATAGATTGTTATTAGGTTAAACTGCAAGTAAAGTTTTAACTCAATCGGTCAAACCGTTCTCTAGATATGAATTATTTTGTAAAAAAACCCTTACAGACAGACAGACGAACAAGTAGACCCTTGTTTATATTGTGAAATATGTTTGTCTCCATAAATCTACAAAAGGGGACCAGAGACTTTGGGGACATCCTATATATAGATGTACGGAAGCTTCATTTCATTGACAGTTAAATTAAAGAAGATTAATAAAATAGGAGAGAAATGCTCACGAGTATACACAAATAAACCATCGTTCAATGAAATATTACAAGAAGCAATTCTGACAGCAATAACAAAACAATTTTACACAATGGGAGTTATTCTCGACTCACTTTAATAATCTAGAAACTTTTCCTAATGCAATATTCTATAAATTATCAAATATGACTGCAAATGTATGGTTATTTATTATCGTTTAAATTCGAATGGAAACTTGTTTTAAAGCGAATCCGATCAGAAAATAAGAGGAGGTTTTGCCTTCCGAATATGCTCAATGTAAATAGGTGAACATACCTGTTTTATTAGCGAATTTCCATAGGAAAAATGAGCTTTTTCAGTGACCCTTATGGTTAGACCCAAGGTCGGGAGTGGCAAATGAGCACCGTCCCACAGAACACGTTTTGGGGTATCATTCAAAATCTTATATATATATGTACAAATGTGTTCGCACTCTAGTGGCCGCATTTTAAGTCCGATTTGATTCAAATTTGGTAAACATGTTGGGTGTCTACGTAGCTCGGACGAGTTCGTTAGCCAAAAAAATCCAACAATTGGAAGCACGTTTTTTGACCGGAATTAACTAGTTTTTGAGATTTTTCCTACGATAATGAATTTGTTTTGGGGTTTTTTCTACAAATACAAACGTAAGATGTTATTCTACACATTTTGCTTTTTTACGCGACCTTATAGCTTGCTTGGTTCCCCCAAAATCGATTAAAACGTAAAATACTTTACAAGTACACGGTTCAAAGCCATGTGGTGGGTTCTACCGTGGGGTTACCGTGTGTTGAAGATACTCCCAATTTGCGGAATAGCGTGCGAAGCACGCAATGCGTTGTGTATTGAACATAATTCCAATATTTGGAATGGCGTGCAATTGTGTATGAATTGTGTATTGAAGACAGTCCCAATACTGGGGTTGGCGTGCAAAGCACGCAATGCTTTGTATATTGAAGATACTCCCAACTTTCGGAATAGCGTGCGAAGCACGCACTTCATTGTTTATTAAAGATAATCCCAATATGCGGGAAATGGCGTGCGAACCATTTTTCAGCTAATCAGCACCGTCGTGAATTGACCTATTTCCCAAATTGTTGGTTGAAATCCTAAAACAAACTTATTTTTTGAAATTTCCTCAACACACATCAGCGGTTCAGCTGCGTGGTAAAATTATTTAATTCTATTTGATTTTTATTTCTAGAAGTTTAAGAACAGTATGTTTTTCGAGGTTTGCCCATTCTCTTCAAATTATTAACAACGGTTTCCTAGGAATTTTAAACCGAACTGAAACGAATAAATCCACAAAGGACCAGATAGTTCGGGTACCCACTGTAGGCTATATCAGTTATTGTTATATCATAGAATTTAAGGTGACTGTGGCATAATCCGCGTACATTCCAATATACAAATGCAAAAATTATATTACTATGCGTTCTAAGGGATACAGTTTAGTAATTAAACCTGTATTTCAATGAAACTGTATTGCGAATTAGGCTTTAAGAGAATGTGTATGTCTTAAATAATACAGGAAAGCAATGTCTATGAATAAGGAGAAAGTATTGTGACATGTTTTACCTTCAACCATTCATACCAACCTAAACTTAGTAAAAACAGTAATAAAGACCTAAATTTTCAGTAAAATGTACGTTGATCATTGATTATTACAGAGGCGATACATGGGTGCGGTATCCCAGATTCTGTCGCATAACCAGCAGGGCTAGTTTTATTTGTGAATAAAAGGATATTTTTATATAAAAGAGCGATAGAAACCTAACCTAAAACGCTGTTTGTTGCTAAACAAAATTATTTGACCACACAGCTGAACCACTTACGTGAGTTGAGAAAATTTCCAAAATTAAGTTTATAGGCCAATGTTTTAGGGTTTCTACCAATAATTTGGGAAATAGGTCTATTCACGACGATGCTGAATAGCTGCAAAATGCTTCGCAAGCCATTCCGCATATTGGGAGTATCTTCAACAAACAAAACTTTGCGTGCTTTGCACGCCAACCCCCGTATTGGGAGTATCTTCAATACACAAAGCATTGCGTGCTTCGCACGCCAACCCCCGTATTGGGAGTATCTTCAATACACAATGCATATCGTGATTCGCACGCCAACCCTACGGTAGAATATACCACATGGCTTTGAACCCGGTACTTCTATGGTATTTTACGTTTTGATCGATTTTTGGGGAAACAAGCGAGGTATAAGGTCGCGTAAAAAAATAACATCATACATTTATATTTGTAGGAAAGTTCAAAAAAAAAGACCACCAACATGTATACTAAATTTGAACCAAATCCGACTTAAAATGCGGCCGCTAGAGTGCGAACACACATATACATAAATTAATATAAGATTTTTAATGATGCCCCAAAACGTGTTCTGAGGACCATGATCGGTGCTCATTTGCTACTCTCGACCTTGGGTCTTACCATAAGGGCCACTGCAATAGCTCATTTTTCCTATATAAATTCGCTAAAAACATATACATTTACCAAGTAGGCTGTTATGGTAATAAATGTGAATGCTTTCAAGAAATGTGTGTTGTTTCCAGCATGGGCCTAACATAAAACAGTGCTGTGTTTTGACCCGAATAAGTCATTTTATTAATATTATGTAATATCATATGTTTGAATTATAATACAGTAACCATTCTTCGCAGACTTTTATTTGTGTCAGGAGTCTGCTTTATTTTGTCAACCTAACTTTAAAAAACTGTTGGTTATGAAGAATATTAAACTGATTCTAAATCTGTCAAGTTGGTTGCTGTGGCAATGACTGTAAATGCATTCAACAAACATGTGTTGTTAATCTTTGGATACGAATCAGCTGTTTCATCACGTCTTGTCACCAGTTTTACGCTTTAAAATTACAATTTTGCAAAATACCTTTTTAGTGTGCGTCTATGACCCCACAGCTAAAAGGTTTAAATTTTCGTATTTTTACCTTGAGTTGGTTTTGCTCTACATTGGTTCTGTGTCAGTCAGCACAAAGCCGCTTACGTCAGGCAAATAAATGTTGTATTGACAATACGTTGCAGGAAGACATGTATTGACTAAGAGGATTGTACTCTGAGATGTTTACATCGAGTTTCTAGTCTTATAAATGTTACAATATAAACTTGTACGAAGGCACTACGTGACGTCACTAATAGGCTTATTGTTCTGTGTGCGCAGCTTTGACTCTTTGACTTGTATTCTCAGAATTAGTTCCAGAATTCAGCCCTGAAAATTGCAAACAAAAATATGTTTTGGATTGTTTTTAATGTGTCACTTTTATTATTTACTCTCTTCTTCTGTGCATAAGTTTTATACATTGTTTTATAAAACTTGAGATATTTGATATTTTCTCAGCATTCTGTTACTTTAGTCTACGTATTTTAATATATTTAATTTGTACTTAGTACATATGTATAACAATGTTATTTCACACCTAGAATAAAGCATTCTTTTTCGGCTCATTACAAGACTACTAGCTAGAAAGTTTTGTATTTTCGTAAGCTTTGTAAAATATTTACTGGTAAAATATATTTATATTTTTATGTAAGAAATTTATTTCGAAAACAAAAAAATTTAGTTTTATTTAAAGGTACCTGTATACTTACAACTATGTAAAAGTATGAATTTTTAGGGGCAATACTGAGCTACATATTATAACAAAGATCATCAAAATCGTACATCAACTTTGTGCGATACATCAGTTTAAAAAAAGCAACGCGAAAGATAAATAATATCTATATAAAAGCGGCTTTGTCCTGAAAGGCTGAATGACAAACTTTTACACAGAGTAAAAATTCTTATACAAGTACTAAAATGTAAAGGTATATTCTTCTGGGTTCATTTTAAAGTCTAAAAATAGGGGTTTTGCCCACAACCCTTTAAACAGATAAACCAGCAGATTAGGATCAACATCTCATGAACAAATGTTTTATTACATTCCAAAAAACTTAGTAAATTTAGAGTCAGTTTATTACTATTCACAACCAACAGCTTTTTTAAATTATACCAAAAATGTCCCGAAAAGTTACTGTATTATAATTTATTTAAAACATCTGTTGTTACATATTATAATTAAAACAATATAAAATTTGATAAAAAAACATAACATATTTTAGGTTAGGCCTTTACTGAACCAAAACACGTTCTCTGAAAGTTTTAAAATTCATCACCATAACGACCAACTCGGCAAGTTTAGAATCTGATAATTATTCTTAACAATTAAAAAAAAATTTAACATTAGGTAAAATCAAACAAAAATCTTACTGTAATTAGTCAAACATCTGGTGTTACTTATTACATTATTTCCTTTAGTTGGCAATATAAACATTTATTTGAAATGTTGATTATTGGTTATTTAAATGAAGAAATTACATCGTTTGATATAATTATAATAAATAGTCAAGGGTGGTGCTTGTCTATTTCAAACCTGTCTTACATTATGTACAGGTCACCGCTAACCCTACCACCCTACTTAGATCCAAATGCCTCTGTAATAATTAGTCGCAATTTCCGTGAACATTTTAGAGTATACAATAATCTGTTTGTATTTACTTTTCCTTGAGTCGTAGCGAGGGTTGGCGAATGAAGCGAACAAGGGAGGACCCTCTAGTATGTAGTATAAACGCCATAATTAAACAAGCACAAGTACAAAATATTCAATGAAATTAAAACGTAAAGCAATACTAGATAAATATATTTGGTACAATTGAATTGCTATTAAACTAATCTTTCTTTAAAAATTTTCAAAATCTAACAGAAATAAATGTTTTTCTTTTGTATTTGCATTCAAATCTAGAAGTAAAAATCACATTAGATTTTTTTGTAGCCCTGCATTAATTAAAATATAAGAAAAAGAAACAAATACACACTTTCTGGGCGGAAGACAGGATAGTTGCTACAACAAATTATTAATGGTGGGGGGGGGAGGGTCGAAGCGCGAAACCTAAAATTTCACCAGCATTTTATCCGGATTTCCGAAATTTCCTAGTGGCATTTCGGAAAATTTACCTTTCTAAATAGCGTTTATAAGCTATTATGAGTAAGGTAATAATACAAAAAAAGTAATGAGTATGAATTTTTATGTTATCCTTTTCAGCTCCACTCGAATTTTGTATATGTGTTTTCTATTTTTTTTTATAGTTTTTCTTTTTTTCTAGATACTATTCTCGTAACCGGTATTATCTGCTTTCCCTTGCTGTTATAAATGCGACATTCGTAAGTACACATAGTTTTTTTTAATTTAGTTCATATGAATACATCTGTAACTTAAAATATTTCATTGTATAATTCTAAATTATAATTAGGTTGTTTTTCTTTTTTGCGTAAGTTGTGTCATAACTGGAACCGAAATAACAAAATTGTAATAATACTAGACAAAACTATTTATATTCTCCACAACATCTCTGTTTTCAGCCTAGTGTGTGCAAACTGTAGATTTATAAACTCATACTTTGTCAAGAGGGAGATCTTTATAAATCTTATAAAAAAGTGATAATTATATTTGATTGAATATATAAAATTCAGAGATCGACGTCTTTGGAAGCAAGTAGTCTTCAGGAGTAGTAAAACCATATTCTTTGGAATTCTTAAAGCTATATGCTTTGTACCAAACATAACTGAAAACAATTTAACTTAATATTACCCCGTTTGTATTAACTCCCTCTCTTGCTCGTCTCTTCGGTACAAATTTTGAAATAGATTTTAAACTAACTCTCCGATGAGCTAGAGACTTGAAACTTAAATCGTAGCTCAGAACTGAATGCCAAGTTCTCGGTTACCTGATCGGTGTATACATATTTTTTCTATTTTCCAAGAAAATGACAATGGTAGACATTTACAACAATGTTATATCCAGATAAGCTCCGGCGAAGAGAATCATGTGCTGCATTACTTCGCTTGTATGCATTCAGGTCGTAGTGCATCTGACCAGAAGATGACCCTACAAAATCCCCCACGTGGATTGAACCGGGTAATTGAATGGTATCTGATGTTTTGATTGGTTTTGGGGTTAACCAGACTCATATATTTAAAGTTTTAGAAAAAAGCTTAGTTAAATATAGTACGAAAATATCCGAAAACGGTTACACCCGCCAAAAACATGCTACCTATTGTACTTTTTTGCTAACATAATCGTATGAGCGACTTAAAAAATCATCGTGTTTACCAAATCGGACATAATATGCGGCCGTTAGAACACATTAGGCCTTACATATAGACTAAATTTTTATTTACAACACCAAAACGTGACCCGGAGACCATGATCGGTGCTCATTGACCACTCCTGACTTTAAGTCTCATCATAAGAGTCACTGCACAGCACATCTTTTCTATCGAAGTTCGCTAAAAATGCAGAAATTAATTTTGCAGAAGTAATTTTCTATTTTATTGTAAACCCAATTGACTATACTAGGAGTCCCTTAAGCTGAAATAAAAGTAGAAACATAAAATGTTATATTTTATTAAAAACACACACGCTTCCGACAATGCAGCATCTTGCTGTTTCTCTCTATTTGGGAATATTTAACTTTATTCTTTCCCCAAGATGTTAGTAAGGGCACACATCTGTTGCAAAGTTCGTGAGAATTTTACAAGAAATAGAGAATGTTGTAACTTAAAAAACAGGCACAGTAATATTTTGCTGAGCCCATCCTATACGTTAAGAAGTTTTCTAATCCACTGCTCAAACAGTCCTTGTTTCAAATAAAGGCTATATGTGTTTATACAAGGTGGTACACAAGATTTACATTTAAACCTTTTGTTTACTGGAATAGTTAAACATGGTCTGATGTGATTTAAATATATATTTTTCGAAGTTACACTTCTTTAGGCGCGTTATGAAACAAATTATGAGAGTAAATTGGTATGATGCGCGCGCACAGGATAACATCACCTCGGTCTCCTCGGATCAGAAACTGCCCAACGGTCATATCTCTCATGTGGATTCCAACCCGGGTACTTTTATGGTATTTTACGTTTTGATCAATTTTGGAGGGGACTTGATGGGGTATTAGGTTGTATAAAAAAAATATAAATATGCACAATAGCCTCCTTTATTAATTTTTGTAGATAACAAAAGTTTGGCACTTATGGCTCACCCTGTATGAAGGATATTATATAACCTTTCTAAAAACACTAATCCTAAATGGAAACACACTCTACAAAATTGCAGTTATTTTGATTGTGTTTTAAATTTAATTATAATTAAACATTATAATAAAAAAACTAGAAAATATTAAACTAATGGAAACAGGGTTAGGGCCTACATCACTAGAATTAAATTAACATTTAGCTTTCCTAATTACATTTCGTCTCAGATCCGCTGATATCTCCGCTCTTTGATGCAACGTCTCATCCGTAGCATTAATCACAAGATATAAAGTAAGCACTCGAACATTCTGTAATTAGTCCTGGCATTGGTAGATATAGAAAGCTGCATTGCGCGTGCGTCGAAATGTAACCATTATTTGTATACATTTCCATTAAACAAAATTATTTTAAATTTCAGATGTGATTATAAAACTTAAAGTTTTAGCTAAATATTTAAATTCAGTTATTGTATGATTTACTAAGGTGTACAATTTTACAATGAGTTTAGGGTAATAGAGTATTACTGAATGGAGCCCCTTCTTGTCGCTTTAAGTTTGAGAACTACTCTCCCCAATTAGTCCCCCAGGACGGCTGGAGTATGTGACTTTCTTGCAGCGTCAACTCTCTGGCGAGTTCTAACTTCTAGACGATTGTGTTTACTAACAATCAATGTTATTGTTATTATGTTAATGTTGATTGTGTTTCGTGATTTCATTGAAACTAATCCACGCGACTTCAATAATGGCGTGTTTTCCTGGTTGTGTTTAACCACCTCATCTTACAACTCGCAGAATGTATTTTATTGCCAACATTACTTTAAAGTTTGTCTTTGGTGGTATCAGTGCTGTTTGCAACCTTAAACGGGAACTAGGCACTGATTTTCAGATGACAATAATAATTTTTTTCACTATACTGCACCGAAAATAGCTGCCTTCTATACCTGTTCGTAGACAAGTAAGTCCTTATTTTCTGTCCTAACTTTGCGGTGCACCCAGCTGATTTTACAAATAAGAATAAACATATCAGTTTTATGTAAACAGCTAATTGATTTTTTAATGGAAATGTAACAGAAATAAACGGTAACAAGAACTGGAACATACTTTCTCACAAACATATTTAAATTACTAAACAGATTCGCTGTGACTTCATAACTGTGTTAAAATAGGAGAGGAACTAATAAATATTATTATTATTAACTAAAGAGAAAACTATTCTATCGATTTCAAACAAATTTGCATCAAACACGTCAATTAGGCCTGTGTAGATGCACGAAGAAAGCTTTTAATTTTTTTTTTTAAAAACAACTCCCTTTTTGGAAAAAATCAGTTATTATTATTATTATTAGCTAAATGAGAATTTTTAGAAAGATGCTGTTTTTTTCATATGGTAGTGTACATATGTGGCTACAAGAAAAAGGCAAAATTTTATCAAAATCGTTAGAGCCGTTTTTTTTATAAAAAAAAAGTAATAACTGATTTGTTGGGGGTTTTTTGGTCAAAACTTTTCAAACCCTTTGTTCTTACAGGCCTAATTGACATGTTTGGTGCAAATTTGTTCGAAATAGATCGAATAGTTTTCTCTCTAGCTTTGTACTAGCTGTGTATACATACAGATATACAAACAGACATTTTGTAAAAACCACCTTTTTTGGGCTCAGGAGACCCAAAACAGATATTTCCACAAAAATCTCAACATCGATTTTTTTGCGATCACTATAGTAAGCCTATAGTGAGAAAGAAAAATTAAACAAGTTTTGATTGTTTTTTTGTTTTGTTTATAAAAACATGTTTTGATTAAAAGTATGTTACTTTAGAGGAGCAGCCGAGTACTATCGTGCTCGCACGGAAAACCCCTATTCAGCAGGTTTGAAACGGAAAATAGGCTACTAGCAGTTTTAAGAGTTTTGTTTGTTTAATTTCAGATTTTAGTTCTGTTAGTAACCAATCTAGTATAAATAAAATCCCAATTTTAGTGACTGATTTCGCAAAAAAATTAACTTTTTATCCATATGATGGACAGGAGTGTTTAAACGTTACTATGACTACAGTTGCTACCCCAATACAATAAATTAAACTAACTTACTACAAATTATAAAGCTAAAATTATGTAATATTATTTTTAAAGAATATACCAAACTATTTGCAAGTTCATTACTTAAGTCAAAGGGATAAAATGAAATAACTACATTAAAAATTAAATAATAATACACTAACTTTTTTCTATATTCTCAAAAACTACTCAACTAATAATTTCACTAATATTTCATGATTCAGACATATTAGTACAATGATTTTTTAGAGAATATGGTTACTAAAAATAAATAGATTTAAATTTACTACCCCTATGCAATACTAACAAATTACACTAAATTCCAACGAACTATATATGTATAATAGTTATTTAATGTTAGTCTTAATTGGTATAAAATACTTTTGCAATTCAATTACTTAATTCAAATAGTTGAAATGGGATAACTAAAATTAACATTAAATCAAGCAATAGCGAAGGATTGCCGGGTCTACTAGTACCTATTATTATTAACACTTTGTTTTAGATAAAAAGCTCAACCCAATTTTAGCCCAATTAGCCCAATACTAAACTAATACACGTTTCTTGAATGCATTAATTAATTAATTAATTCAAATTGAGTTGGGGGAATTCATTTTGAAGTCACCCTGTGTGCGCATTATAAAAATGTCTCTCTTATTATTTTTTTCTTAACGCTTTAAAAGAAGTATAACTTCTTAAGTTAAGTTTAGATGGGTAGAATAAATTTTAAAAAGCAAAACTATAAAGCGTTTGTTAATTTAATTTATTTAATGTTACACGTATATACATAATTAGAGGGTGTGGCACTATTCTCGCCCCCGTGACGAAGCAAATGCAGACAGATTATTGTATACTCTGATAGTTTACCTGAAATGAAGATTGATTACGACATAGGTTGGATCGGGGTAAGGTGGTTATGCCGCTGATCAAGATCCTGACGCATGCGAAGTAGGACCTGAGATTTTGCGCGAATGACAGGATTTATTAAATAACAGAGAGATATTAACCTAAGCTAAATGGAGGTCTGCTTTTCACAGAACTATTAGTAAAACATGTAAAATGTAATATGAGTTGTGAATTAACTTAATGACGTATGACACCCTTGCAATGTACTAGTAGATCGAATATACGTCTAACCTTTATCTAAATTTACCAAGTTGGTTGCTATGGCGGTAAATCTATTTACGAAACTTGTGTAGATTCAGTACATGTTTAGTATACAATTTTTTTCCGTTTTTTTAACTGTTTTTATTTATGATATGCAACAACAGATGAGATGTTAGAATTACAATATAGTACTCTTTTTTTGTAGATTTTTGTTGCTTTTATTTTTTTTAAGTTATCTTGAAAAAGCAGTTAACTGTGAATAATCAAATTTACCGATTCTACATTTGCTAAGTTGGTTGATATGGTAATTAATTCTAATGCATTGATCTGAATCAGCTGTTTTATTTGTGATTGTTATAAGGCTGGGAGTGAAGCCCAGAATTGTCACTGTTTTTCCTCTTTGAATTCAAAATTATGCAAAATCCTTTCTTAGTATTTATGAACTTTTAAGGATGTACCTTTAAATGTTGGTATTTTATCCTAAGCAGTGTTAGCTTTACCCATGTAAGTCATTCAGTCAGGACAAAGCAACTTATTTATATATACATATATATTTATTATTTCTACCCCTATTATAAACAAAACAAAATAATTAATATCTTTCGAATCGACTCATTTATTTTTGTTTTAAAAGCTTAAGATTCTTCTTGAAAGACTGACTCCGCCCTGTCTATAGAAGCAAAGGGTATAATTAAATGAAACATGAACTTCATCACTATGCAAATTAGCACACAGGGAACTGAAGCGCTTCTGCACGTAGCGGTGGGTTATTAAACTTTTATACTTCCCATTAATCTTCATTATAAGCTCTGTTGCAGAGTTACCAACATAAACCTCTGATTAAGCAGTTTATATAGACACACATCTCTCTGCTAACTTATAAAGAAATATATTTATTGTGTGCTATTGAATCTAACGACTATTTTGTATAAGTTTAGTTTAACTAAAAAACGGAAACCATTTCGGGACATCCATTTGTTGGTCATTCTTTAGGTGTGCTAGCCCGGATAAAAGTAAAAGAATTGTTTTAAAGAAAGTTAAAATAATCTGAAGTCAACTCTTATTGAAATGAGTGTACGTTCGTGAGTAACAAAAAAGAACTAGGCTTGCGCAATTTTATAATGCTTGATTTATTCGTTAACTATAACAGCTGATTTCGTCCATCACCTGTTTGTTATACTTTCAACAAATATGTGAACAACATGGATGTGTTTACAATGTTTAGGTTAAGTTTTGTGCTGTTGTTATACAAGTGATAATGTACATTGGTACATCTGATTAGCATAAAGAATTAAACACAGATCCAAGCTTAGAATATACTTTAAGCTTATGTTTGCAACTTTGATGAAAACCTTTGAGCGGAATATTCTATAAAGATTTTTATTTATTCTGACCAAATAATACAAATAAATCGAACAATACAACCATGCACGAGTACTGTACTCCCTTCTTCTTCGAGAATTACTATATTTTATATGGCCTTACTTCTTATAATTAATTGTAGGCTCTGTACATTTACCATGTCTAAAATGATTAAAGGCATGGGTCCGACAATATATATATAGTTTCTTATTTGTAGGCTTAATTAATTTCTTCTAAAGAACGAAGTAAACAAAAATGATTAACTAAAATAGAAATGTTTAACTACCACTAATCTCAAAACATATCATATAGGTAATCTTCTTCTTTATGTGTAAAAATTAATGTTTCTGTCATTCTTTTTTCTTTGTCCTCTAATGCCCCAAAACCTATTTGACCGATTAAAATAAATATTTCACATTTTAGTGATATTAATGACAGAAGTGGTTAGAAATTACAATTACTACGGTCTAAGGGGTTGAATTATGGTTGCTACCCCTATACAATAAATATACATTACACTAACCTCCTACAAGCTACAATATTTTTTTTTTATTTTATTCTTAAGTGATATTTAAAGTTCGATTACTTTAGTCAAGGTAATGAAATGGAATACTTACCAATAAAATTAAATAATAATAAAATGGGATAGTTACCCATATAAAATAAATTATATTATCATTAAACACCCATATTCCTGATTATAAACGTCTTATTTTAACCCCACCATTTAAGTCCATGCAAAATTAATTTTTCAATACAATCAATAATCTATGTTTCTTTATTTAACCTGAGTATGTATATGCATATACTAAAATCAAGAAATAGCGACGCATTGCTGGGTCCACTGATAAGTTATAAAACAGTTCAAATAGAAAATAATTCGACCACGCAGCTGAACCGCTGACGGGAGTTGACCAAATTTCCAAAATTAAGTTTATGTTTTAGGGTTTCAACCAACAATTTGGGAAATAGGTCTATTCACGACGGTGCTGAATAGCTGCAAAATTCTTCGCACGCCATTAGGCATATTGGAAGTATCCTCGGTACACAATGCATTGCGTGCTTCGCACGCCATCCCGAATATTGGGAGTATCTTCAATACACAATTCATTTCGTGCTTCGCACGCCAACCTCACGGTAAAATCCACCACATGGCTTTGAACCGGGAACTTTTATGGTATTTTAAGTTATGATCGATTTTGGGAGAACCAAGCGAGCTATAAGGACATAATCCTAACGTTTAATCTAGGTTAGATTTTAATTAGGTATATATATCCATATTTTACTTAAAAAACAAATTTCATGTAGATGGGATATGACTCGGCTGCCTATGTGCAAGTAAGGTAGTGCCAGGTGTCATAAGGGAAAGTGACGCGGGTTCATAGGAACCTGCGTTCATCTCGGCAGCTATCGGGAGTAATGCTGGCGTCAGTTAGGTATCTGCCTGAAGTGTGTATCGCTACCCATTGTTGTGTACTTATTTCTGTCCGATTGAAAGTAACGCAGCAACCCGCGTCCTTTTGCGCCTATTGTGCACCGGGCCCGACAGACAATTGGTTTATCTTTTATTCTTGTTTGTTGGTTGTTTTAATTTAAAGCATGTTTTGTGCAAACACCACACAAGTGGCTTTGCAGTCTATCTATAAAGGATTATTGAAGGAAACGATTTTAAAGTTTAAACAAATATTAATTTAATTTCACAGAATCCTACAAATCAAATTGTTTAATTAAAGAATTCGTTCAATTACGCTGAAGTGGTTCCGTTTAAACGGGGGGGGGGGGGGGGGGGGATGTTTGATCTCTTTTAATTAAACTGAAGAAAACTGATTTGTTCTCCGAACTGGAGTCGTAATTTGAACGGTTGAATTTTCAATTTATTTTAACAGCTCCAGTTATTAGTAACATCTGCACTGAGAAGAGTGTTTCTCGTCAATCAAAGTAAAGCAATTATATGAGAACTCTTTAGAGCTGAATTCTTTTAGAGACAAAAGAAAAGATTTTATTCGTTAAATTATCTCGAGCGATCAATATTAATCAAAATAAATATCGGTCATTGTATTTAAACAGAAATGCTGTACATTTGGTGTGTTGGATATGTAGTATTTGTTTTGTTGGTTTTTCTATAAATTATAAAGTCGTTACGTACCCTACATAAAGTATTGGTATATTAATTAGAAATGTTGATGAGCTGAAAGACTTTTAACTGAAAAATATACATCTGTTTGTAAAAGGCTGCTAAATCCTGACTACCTGACTGACGTAGAATCAACTACAGCAAATTCTACCTTTGATAGAAATTCGAAAATTTAAAGGTATATTCTTATGGCGTCATAGACGCACATTAAGGAAAGATTTTAAACATTTTTTTTTTTTTTAACGTGAATATAGTGAACATTAAGGGTATCACTCCCCCCCCCCACCTCAGATAAAATAGCTGATTCGGATCACAAGCTTAGCAGCCAATATTTGTTTACATTCGTTTCCATAGCAACCAACTTAGCAAATTAGAATAAATTTATTACTATTCACAACACACAGCTTTTGTTTGTTAGGTTAGATTTACAAAACTAATGCAAACAAGAATCTATAAACAATTATTTCTCTATTATAGCAACCAACTTAGCAAATTAGAATAAATTTATTATTTTTAAAAACACACAGCTTTTGTCAGGTTATATTGACAAAATAAATGCAAACAACAATCTATGAAAAATTATTACTATATTATAGCAACCAACTTAACAAAAATTTAGAGTACATTTATTACTATTCACAACACATGGCTTTTGTTAGGTTAGGTTGACAAAATAAATTCAAACAACAATCTATGAAAAAGTATTGCTGTATTATAGCAACCGACTTAGCAAATTTAGAATACATTCATTACTATTCACAACACACAGCTTTTGTTTGGTTAGGTTGACAAAATAAATGCAAACAACAATATATGAAAAAA
>JAGFPH010012076.1:8599-25450 GCA_018207615.1 Philaenus spumarius | reverse complement strand
AAGAGGTATAAGTTCCTAACATAAAAAGTTGTGAAAGTTTTAAAATTGAAATAACACAGAATTTTCCAATATGTCAGCAAACTTTCAGATAATTAATTTTAAGCCCTTTTTATGCTTTGCTGTGTAATCCAAACCGATTTCGTTTAAACTAGATTTGAAATTTGAATATTTAGATAAAAGGCTGTAGTTGTTTGGGGCTAGGAGTTAAAACAATAGTTCACATTTTAAAATTGCTTGAAACTACATATTCCATCAAGTCACACATTCAATAAAAATTTATTTTAATGATCCGTTTCAGCATATCAGCGGAAAACAAAAACATTTAGGCAAATAAAAAAGGATTGTTTGTACAAAATTGTACTTTTTATGGTGTTACTTGATGTCATACACAAGGGTGTCTACTAAATTTTTAAGTGGCCGCCAAATTGGAAAAACAGTTACACTTAACTTTAAAATGTCCAGTTATAAACTCTTCTTTTGTACTTCATTTTCGGATTATATGCATAATTTTAGGACATTTTTAATCTTTGTGTTATAAAACGAATCGCTTTAAAAAAAAATTGGACTTGAAGTTATGATTTTGAAAAGGCTTTAGCTACTTGGATTAGGATATAAAATAATAATTTCCATTTAAAAAATTCTTGAAATAACATGTTTTATCAAGTCACTTTATAAAGAATTGCTAGATTCAGATTATCGGCAAAAAATCAAAAATTAAACCATAAAAATAGAATAGTTTGTAAAAATTCTACTTTAATGTTTGTAAATTTTAACAATTAATTATAGTGTATTGCTGTTGAATTATTATTATTATTATGTACCCGCAGCTTCGTTCGTAGATATGAATAAATGAATAAAAGAAATATTATGTAAATATTGAGAGATCACTGGCCCTAAAACGTATAGGGAGTTTCATCCAAATCAATTTGTTTCCTAATTTGGTTTATACTATACATGATCTGCTATGCTTCAGTAGGCGCAAAAATAACGATTTCCGCCAGTTTGTTTGAAGTGCATTTTACCTAAATATTTTCTACGAACAATATTTTATACCTTAGACGCAAATAATCTAAACGCAAATGTTTTTACTCTCATATATTATATCATTTAAGAGCAATATGTGCCTAGTTGTAGGTCTCTAGTTATGTATCCCGTTTCCGGGTTCTAGAATATTCTAGAACGTTCCAGAACAGGAAGTACCTTCGATGGTCGCCTGCAACAGTCTGTAATATTCTTGAGAACTCTGAGAACATTCCTGTCTGTCTCGTCCACCATACCATATAAACCCCCGTGGGGTAGCGGGGATGGGTTGTAGAGTTATAGCGGCACGCACGAACATACCACGCTTACATTTATTATAAGTACCAGGAGACCGAGCTAAAGCTCGATTATAAGCAGGGCTATGATTTCAATAATAAATATTGGAATATTGAGTTTTGAGGTTAGGCCTATAACATCAAACAACTAAATAAAGGGTATATACAACATTAGGCTTACCTGTAATAAAAATACAGTTTAAAGGATTAACTATAATCTCAACGCTATGCCTCAGAAATAAGTCAGGCCTAAATTAAAGTTTAATATTTCAATATCAATTTAGGCCTAGGGCCTAGTTCGCTCAAGTCAATAACTGTTATTGCAAATTTCCGTGAACATCGTTTAGGTTAGGCCTATAACATTAAACAACTAAATAAAGGGTATGTTTATTTAGCAGAAGTATTCGTTGCCATGGTAACTATAAATAGATACAACATTAGGCTTACCTCTAATAAAATATACAGTTTAAAAGAAAGCAGATGATTATTGTAATGGCATTGAAAACATTTGCATCAGCTGTGCTTTGTATTGTTTAAAATGGACAAATTTCACTTTTTAATTTAATAAAAAGACGTAGAAAACGAATTTTCCCAGACTGGTGACCATTTCCAATCGATTTCTCGTGGCCAAAAGCCCCATAAAAAATCAAAAAATGAAAAATCCTTAGACGGAGATTCCAGATCCATTTAGCAGACAAACAATTATCTCTCGCTTTTGAAGATAAGATACAATATATACTGGGTGAGCCAAAAACAGGACTTTTTGAAATGAAATAACTTAATAACAAAACATAGTTTAATGTTACAAACCAAACTAAAATGTTTGCATGATTTTGCCATTTCTACTTATGGTAAATAATGTTCGTCAAGTGTCGTCCTTCCGCATTCACACAGGCCTCCCACCTCCTCTGCATACTCACTGTAACCTTCCGCAACATTGACTGAGGAATTTCAGCGATCTCGTTCCTTATGCAATGCTTTAGTCAGAAATATTCTGGGCTTAGAAAAGAAGACTTTACTCTTTAGACAGCCCCACAGCCACAGCCAACAGTAACAAGAGGTCAGGTCTGGTGATCGAGCAGACCATGGAACATCACCAAACCGGGAAATCAAATGTCCCGGTAACAGTTGACATAAAACTGGCATTGACTCATTTGATCTGGGACTAGTCGCACCATCCTGTCGGAACCAAATAGAGTTTGTGTCGATTCCTAACTGACGTAACTTTGGCATCAGAAAATGTTTGAGCATGGCCACATAGCGTTCTGAGTTAACAGTGATAGGCATTCCCATATCGTTCAAAAAAAATATGGGCCAACGATCCCAAACCGCGCCACTCTATACTAGACAGTCACTTTTTGTGGATGAAGTGATCATTCATGAAATTCTCTTGAATTTTATCCAGACCAATATTGAAAATTTCGTTTATTAACTTTTCTCGGCAATTCAAAATGAGCTTCATCCGACATGACCAGTACTTGAAGAAGATTCGCTTCATTCACAAGCTGCAATAGTCTATGGCACATGGTAAGACGTGAATCGAAATCCCTTTTGCTTAGTTTCTGAGTCATCACTATTTTATAGGGATGGAAATTTAAATCCAAATGCAATATTCTGTAGTATTCGAAATTGCCAAAGCAATTGATTGTTTACGGGCTGAGCGCTTAGGTCTGTGCAGCAAACTTTCGCAAACCATTCCAACGTTTCCCGGCGTTCAAACTGTCCGAGGTCTGCCACTAGGTTTGATTTTGAATGCCGAAGCCGTGTTCCGGAAATTACTACCCACCTTAAAATAGTTTTTTGGCTTGGATTGGCACTATGACGTCCGACGTTGAAGTGAGCACCAAACCGACGCTGTGTAGACATCACAGATTCTATCTTTTGAAAAATGGCTCTATGACAAAAGCACGATGATAGACAAAAACAATTAACTCTCCAATAGTTATAACAGTTGAGAAATAAAAATACAATAAGATAGGTTTTCATGGCTCACCTTTATATTGATTTGTAACGTTACAGAAATTTAATATATGTCGAAAACCAAAACAAAATGTAAAATAATAAAATTCTTTTATCAAATTTTACCTATAGACCTACAGACATATTTATGAATGGGTAATTCGTTCATATGTATTATGATAGTAGGCCTAGTCAGGAATCTATAATAAAACACCCTACAGTAAAAGCCCTTTAAACTTCCTTTCAATAATTTCTATACCAGCTGTAGAGGTATCCAGGTAGTTAACTGCGATACATTTCCATACTTCCAAGATTTTAAACAGGAAAGTTTTCTTCTTTATAATATAATTGATGGCCTGCCCAGAAATTATCCCCTGTAAGGTTCTATTTTATTGATCCCTTTGACCGTCGATAACAAAACGGAACTAATGAGGTATAACGGAGGGGAAACGGATCCTATCGGTTTGGTACATTAGCGCTACTAGCAGATGTTCAATTTCAGATGACGTGAACCTTTGAAGAGAAATTATTTTTTTTAATGGGTGCGTGTTAAATATATACGCGAGTTACAAATTATACTATAGGCCCTATGGTATCATTAACAAATAATTTTTATTTACATGCAAATAATTCATTACATTAAAATATAAAAGGACTGGAATCAGTAAATATGCTTCATAAAGTTAAAATTCTAATAAATTTAAAAAAATATAATAAATAATAATACTTATTTTCCTCAACAAAGTATAATATCAATTTTATCTTTTTATTTAAAACTATTGATTCTTATTCAAATAAAGCACATGTTGTTTTCACTATCTAGAAACATGTAAGTACAGTAAATAGTATAAATAGTGCCAACATGCGTGACCGGTATCGAGGGTCTACCTCTATTCTGTTGGTATCCTTTTTCTCGAGACCTGCTCATATACATGTTTTGATGTCACCACGTGCGCGCGCATCATACAATTTCACCCCCATTATTTTTCTATAATGCGACAAAAGAAGAATAACTTTAAAAAATGTGTATAGTATCTTATTTGTAAATGTAAAGTGAAAACTAAATATGTGGGTAAAAATTTGCGAGAACTAGCAATTTTCTGAAATCGAGAAAAATTTAATGTAAGAGTCAAATATCTTTTGAGTTGCACTTAATACGTTCACTGCTACGCAAATTTCGTATTTCCTATGCTAGGAGCTGACCTTTTATTTTTTTATATTTATGGCCTAAATGAGTAGAAATTACTTTATTTTTATTTTTGAACATTTCTACGTAATAATGGCTAATGTTTTAAAGCGGACGCACATGTGCGTCCATAGCACGTATTCTTAAAATTGCGAAGCACGCATTGCTCTGTGTATTGAAAATAATTCCAATACGGGGGTTGGCGTGCAATGCACTGTGTATTAAAAATACTCCCTATACTGGGGTTGGCGTGCGAAGCACGCAGTGCATTGTGTATTTAAAATACTCCCATAAGGGGTTGGCATGTGAAGCACGCAATGCACTGTGCGTCGGCCGCTTCTCAGTCTTCAGTGTCAAGCTTACATGTGCGTCCTTAGCAGTGAACGTGTTAAAGTTGTGTTTATAGTTCTTAAAACTGTACCAAGATGCAAAAACAGCTGATACAGGCGTCCATAGTTAAGCTGGCGTCCATTTTGATTTGGTCGGTTTTTGTATGTTTATTTAGGTTTAATAAGTGGTCTCTCTTTCAGCACAATATACCAGCCTTCCAGTTTGTGTGTATGTGTAACTTTGCCAAACTTGTGTAGACGCACTTTACACCTGTTGTATGATATATTCCAGTTTACAAGTTTAGTTGCGGTGTTCCCGCCTTAACAAACTTAGCCACTTCATCACACCTTGCCTTTATTGCCTCTATAACATCTTACATAGTTACACTTGCCAAGCACAAGGGAGACGTTTGGATATATACAGGGTGGTTCTCTAATGCGTGGAGATACTTCAGGAGTAGTCATATGGGTAGAAATAAAGAAAAACTCCCTATAAACATATGTCCAGAAACACTTATTTTACCAGCTGTTCGTCGTTTTGTTTTTTTATTTAATAATTCATATATCTAGATTGGCTAAACCGATTGAGTTGAAATGTTGACTCATCAATGTAAAGACCTCTAGTTTGAAAAACGGTGGTTTCTAGAAATGGTTTTCATTATTTTGTAAGCACCCCTGAATTATCTACGCGCATTACATCCTGTATGTATTCAAGAAAACGATTTAATTGGTTATCTTTATTTACTTTAACATAAAAGTTGCGTAGACGAATAAGTGTGTATAAGTAGACCAATGTTGAAGCGAGAAGTAAAATCAAGGAAGATTTTCAGCGGTAGAATGATAAAACCATATTATGTAGTCTCTCAAAATATAAAAATGAGCTTAAGCATACGTTACGACGCCAACTCAATTCTTCCTCTGCATATGAGAAGTTCTAACTCCTATTTAAAAAGTTATAGGATTCATAATAACTCAAAGATAATATGATGGATATTATTAAAATGTGTAAATCAAATGATTAAGATTAAAATAGAAGTTATAATAAAGGGTAATAAAAACCAGCATGGCTTAGATATTTTCCTGAACATAATAACCTAAAGTAAAAGATTAGAAGTACAAATTATAAAATATGAAATTAATGGAAATTCAACTGAGAAACAGCCTACATGTCATTTTAGAGGTTTTACAGTAAAGAGCTGATTATTGGACCATTACTACGAATGTTTTACTATCTGAAACATGAGTTTTAAACGGTCAAATAGTTTGTTTATCATAGAATATAATTTATACCCCGGTAAAATTAAAATAATTGTAAGCGAAACAGTTACGTTTTCGTGATTTTTAATGATAGTCTAGATATGACAGCTCTGTCAGTTAGTTTTCATGCTTATCGTTGATAGATTTGGCAACACTGTCAGATAGCTTTCGTGATTAATGTTCATAGATCTAGCAACAATATCAGTTTTCGAGATTAGTGATGATAGATCTGGCACACGGTCAGTTAGCTTTCAAGACTAATATTGTTAGAATAGAAAATAAGAAGGGTTTCAAAATAAAACAAGGTAAGTTCATATTATATATGTATTATCATTCAAATAAATTGGAAATAAGCTAAAAAGCAGATATTTATTTTATATATATTATTTATTTGTTGTCAAATGTAGTGTCTAGTTGTACTTTACCTTTTATGTGGCTACGTGTTTCACTGCCACGGGCAACATCATCAGGCAAGCTATCTATGTCCACGCAAACACATATACATACACAACACTTAACATATATTTTCTTACACGTCACATAAATAAATTTATATGTCAAAATAATAATAATTTAAATTTTCACTTTGCCAGATTAGCCTGATTAACTTAACACTTAAATGTTACCAAGTTATAAAACAACGTCAAAACAAGATACATTACAAATCTCACTAAAATTAAATACAATATTTGCAAGTTTCATTGTTTTCCCTTCATACTTTGAGGCTACGCTCTTTCTATAGGTGATAAAGAAATTTGACTTATTAGTTCAAAATTGACTTAAGAATTTACAAAATTAATTTGAAATGGTGACAAAGAACGTTCAGATTTCATTTTTTACTAGATTCGTTGGCTGTAACACACGTACAAAGCACTTCCTCTCGAAACACTCGAATCATAATACCCCATCACTGCATTCTTTATCAATGAAAACAAACGAGAATAGTGTACAATACGTTTTGTATTTGAAACTCCATACTCGATTGCAAGTGGTGTATCGATTGTCTTATTTCCGTCTATGACCGGATATGGAAGTTCATTACTGTGTACATTGTATAGCGGATACAAAAGTCAAATCAACTGTTTGTAATAGCAATTACCTTGTTGTAAATTATGCTAATTGCTATCGTCCAAATAACGAGTTGGAATTAACATATAAATTGAGTGTAAACAGTGAAACAGAATCGGAAAATTAAGCATTGTGTTGTTAAAAAGGTGAATTCGTTGCAGGTATAATTTGTATAAATTAAATTCAGTGGATGCGTGGATGTTTGATAGATCAACTGTTGAATGGAAACAAATTGTGTTTGTAACATGCTTAAAAATGTCCCTTAATAGGGTGTTCATAAAAAAGTTACGACAAAATGAACTATAAACGACTAAATACAAGGTTATAAATACTTTGTATGGCTCAACAATCCGTGTTTTTGTTACATGTTTCACCGTTTCACTGACGGCATCTTCAGGCTAAACGTAAAATAAAACATAAAATACGACATAAAATGGTTAAAATGTTAGTTATGTACTTTTGTACAAGCTGGTTCTAATACTTGACTGGATTGCAATCTAATGTCTTATATATACTGGTGCAAGTACCAGTTTCTTCGTGTTTTTATAATTTGAGTTACCCGATTTAATAAATCACATATACAATTTGAATTAAATGTATCGCTTACTTTTGGTGTGATTATAAATCTCAAACTCCTCTTATACATTCATAAATAAAGATCTGTTTGTGTTGTAGTTCTTTTTCGGTAGATGTTTTTCAAACTTTGTTTGAAATGTATTTCCAGTTTGTCCTTTGTAAGGTACAAGATAATTACAACCACTTATTTATAAATAAAGCAATTCGATTGTCGAAAATGAATTTTATCAACGATTAGATCGTGTAGACAAATTGGTTAAATGGAAAATTAGGAATATTTAATATATGGACAGTTAATCTATGATACTGAAAAGACTTGGTTTTCTGTAAATAATCTCAACATTAATTAAGACAAGACCAAATATATATTTTCAATTAACCAGATTATATTAGAAAAGGAAACATTCAAGACAGTTAAATTATTAGGTATTCGTGTAGACAGTAAGCTTACTTAAGGGTCTCAAGTATCAAATCTTTGCATACGACTATCTAGGGTAATTTATATTTTAAGAAAATGATGCAGTGTGTTAGCTCTAATATCCTTCTTATTCCGGCCCTTCAAGAAGAGTTTTTTATAATTCAAAAACTCTATAAAGCTCATTTTTGGATTTTCAAATATATAACCCTGTAGCAGGGATTTTCTGGACTTGGGATTTTGACTTTGCCTTGAATGTATATTTATTGTCATTTAATTCATATCACAGAAAGTATATTGCAGTTTGATAACCAGTATGTGAATAATGCTGGTTACAATAATAGAAATAATTATGATATTGTAGCTTCTGACTAGTAAAAACACATACGAGTTATAAAACACAAAAGTATTTTACTTTATTCGTAAACTACCTGCGTTTGTAAAACTGTAATTAAAAAATGGCTAAAGCAAAAAGATTTCTTTTCTGATAAGGAATACATGAATTGTAATTTAATTTATATAAACTTGTGATGTGATACGATGTTATGTACCTATCTATATTCCAATGTGACTGTTGCATGTTGCATGTATTGTGTTTAACGGCAATAAAGCTATTATTATTATTATTGATATTATTACTATAGTTCCTGTTATTAATGTAACTTTCGAGACGACTCATGGTGCAGAACCCTTGACGTGAGAGGCTAACTATGAATTTCTCTGCTTAATTATCACTTATTCAATGAAAATATTTGTTGTAATAACTCAGTAATAAATAGACACATATACGGACGCGTATCTTCAGTTTACTGTTTTGGTTAATCAATAGCTTAGACAGAGTTAGTCGTAATTTTCACCACTCAAAAAACTAGGGAACCAAAAGCCAAATTTACAGTACTATAAAACCTCTTCAGATCTCTTGCAAAAGATTACACGCTCACTTTGTTGTAGTTTCTCTACGACATCGTCAGGACGTTGAATCCAAAGAATTACTGAAACTGTTTAAGTGTACATGATTTCCATCTGAAAACCAAACTTTTTGTATAAACCCAGAGTATTCACTGTTCGTTTCTAAGATTGAGGCGTAATTAACTGCTCTGCCTTTTACGTCCATAGCATTTAAAGGTTGTCCAGTTTGTATTCCTTGCGGGAATTTAACAAGGTCTTTAAAGAATCTTCTCAAAGGCGTATTTCTGACGTTTATGTTCAAAGATGTCAGGTGAAGGATTCTTTTTGCAGACTGCAAGACTTACTGAAGAAGTCTACCGTGGTTTTCATTCGTAGTGAACGTTTTTGGTCGATCTTCCCACCCATTGCGCTGAGTCAAAAACACTACAAGTACGAAACTTGTCAACAACACTTATCAATACAGAATTACTTGCCAGCTGTTTGTGATATCGTTCTTGAAACTCTACAGCAGTTCGCATCAAACTAGGACCACTGGAATGGCCTATTCCGTATGAGCGAAAATAATGCTCCAGAAAAAAAACTTTTTCTGGGGTGTTAAGAACCATTAAAGCTTTAACTAAGCTCAAACAAGACAGTAATTATAAGCAAATTAGCCAGGCAACAATAAAAAATGTAATCAGCTGTTCTAGAAACCAACCACAGCAGCTTTAATTTCAGTACTGTTTGTTTTGGCGCATACCGTACCTTTCTCTAATATTACCGACATAACAGTGATCTGCTTGTCCAAGAAAATGTAATGGTGAGATAATACAAGCCAAAGCATTAATAATAATAATTAACAGTGTACTATTGTTATAGAAATTTCTTTGTAATCAAATGTCATGCGGATAGTTTAGTTTCATGCCGGTAGAGACCGACTCGCAGCAGTACAAACAGGCAGTCACACTCTAACAAACAAAAAAAGACTTTTCGAAAAAGAATCGTCCGCCTTTAAAATTTATTCAGATGTTGCTGGTAACTTAGAATGTAGTAGTTCACTCAGTTTGTGAATACCTAACACATGTTTTGTTTTCAGTGTTTCCTTTTTTTTATTAGTTTAAATTTTAAATAATTGGCTTTTTCTTTAGGCTGATATGCACGCACTCGATTATAAGATCTTAGTTAAGGCCTAGTACGTAATTTTATTTCGTAATGCCTACAGAATGCAAATAATGTAATTAACCGTATTTGTTCAAGTCGGTTTATCCGGCCAGACTAGAAATCCGTAACATCCGGACATATACTGATAAAGACAATATTTTGTATTCTGTGGACGAATAAACATTGTAGTTTATATTCTATATAGAAAATCAGTTTGTTAACAAGTTTTAAGTTTCCATTTAAAGTTATAAAACAACGTTAAAACAATATATTGGAATCATTCTAAAGTGAATTCGATACTGCAAGGACAAAATAATTTTAAACTCCTGTTGTGTGTAATATTGAGAATAAAACTGTAATATTTTACTACGTATTTAAAATTGTGAAACTTTCATTAAAGTAATACAATATGCAAGATGTGGAAGAAGTGGTTTTGATGAAACATTAGACTGAACCTTGTTAATTTCATTCTTGTTACTAGGTTTTACATTTGTATACACACGATTATTCTTTCTTTTAATTTAAGGGTAATTTAAAACATATGGTAATATTACAGAACCTGTTGTCGTCTGTCGGCCATTTGCAATTTTTCAAATATATCTTAAGAAGTAGATAAGTTATGGAGTGAATATTTTGCACAATTATTGTGTATATGTATTTTTATCAGTATAACATATAAGTTTATTTGGTGCATATAGAATATTTTGCACAATTATTGTGTATATGTATTTTTATCAGTATAACATATAAGTTTATTTGGTGCATTTTCAAAATGGCGGATGTTAAAAAACATTATAACTAAACAATATTTACAATTTGTTATAATTGTTTTTCCTAATAAAATATAATAATAAACATTCCGAACTAAATTTGTGGAAACTTAACAAAACAAGTACAAAAACAAATACAAGATATTTGTTTAATCCGACCCTTTGCATCGAAGATAGCTTTGCATACACGTACTTACGTGTATATATGTAAGTACTTACGTACTTATGTAAGTAACATATAATATAATATAACAGCTGATTTCACTCATCTTCTGCAATACTTAAACAAACCCTGTGTATAGATTATACGGTGGGGTTATTTCGATTGTTGCCAGTCCATGTTGCTTATTAATTATTATTTTCTTGTTTGAGGTTAAAGCTGTGATGTTTCTTACCACCAGATAAATATTATTATCTCCAGATAGCAGTATTATTTTCGATCATACATAACAGGTCGTTCCAGAGGACGTAATTTTATGCCAACTGCTGTAGAGTTTCAAGAACGAGTAAGAAAGCAGCTGCCAAGTAATGTAGTAATGACAAGTGTACGGGTAGTGTTTTGACTTAGCGTAAAGGATGTGTATGCCGTCCAAAAACTGTCCCTACAAAAAGAAGTCTTCACCGGATATATTCGAAAATTAACATCAGTAATACGTCTTTGGAAAAATGTTTCAAATGTTGATGCATTCCCATACAGAATACAAACTGGCCAACTTTTAAATGTCAGGGACTTAAAAGACAGAGTAGTATATAGCGACAAAATTTTAGCAATGAAATAAGAAAACCTCGGATTTCTGCTAAATATATAATACTAGGGGAGACCCCTGCGTGGTCCGCACGCCAACCCCTAATCGAACCTTCTAAAAATATTTGTTATATTTTATTTATAATAAAGGTGTAGGATTAATAATAACCTCAAAACTAAGATTGTAAATAATGTTAAATGTTCAAATTAAATTATTTATTATATTTTATAACAGCAGTTATAATAATGGTTAAAAGAACCAGCAAGGCTAAGGTCTATACTTTAAAACCCTAATCTAAAAGCTAAAAATACAAAAATAATTGCTTCAAATTTTGAAATCAGCTGTTAATGGAAATATTGGAGCTAACAGCAGCTATATTATCTGTTATTTTATTCAATTGGTTGCTATGGTAATAAATGTAAATACATGTGTTGGTTTATAATTCTATGCCTAACCTAAGAACTTTTTCCGACTAAATTTACAAATATTGAAATAAAAAAAGGTTTTTATCAAAATGAATTATAGCCTATGTTACTCAGGGATAGTGTAGCTTTTTATTAGTAAAACTATTTTTTCAATCGGTTCAGTAGTTCCAGCGATTACCCCCTACACACAAACAAACAAACAAACTTTACCTCTTTATAATATTAGTATAGACTAGGGGAAACAAATGGAATAGAAGCAATGCAAAACATCTGGTGTGCACATCACACAACTTTCCTTACCAAAATAGATGCTGTATCAATTACCAAATTTTTCGAGCGAGAGATTGATGATACCATTTTCGAGTTAATAGGAGTATCCGTTTCGAAGAAAGCGGTACTAACTTCAAAACGGTTAATCCCACGGACCTGATTTTGGTCTCAATTGATTTCTCACCCCCAAAAATGTCAAGGTCGATACCAAACACGGCTAGTTTAAAAAAAGTCATTTTTGCCCCCAAAAAGGGCGTTTTTGGGGTCAATTTTTGAAAAAATGGAAAAAGTTGAGTGGGGTATCTTTTTTGACATTCTTTTGGACGCTGAATCGAATGAGACCATTTTCAAGTCGATAGGACCAGCCATTTCGGAGATACAAACAAAATAACTTGCGTTTTTGTAATAACTTTTTTCAACGAATTTTTAAGGGTATATAGCGTACATAGCGTGTTAAGGGGGTCTGAGTAGAGTATGTTAGCAAAGTTTAATCAAAATCGTTAGAGGGGTTTTGGAGTAAATACCAAAAATGTGCTAAAAACTGGTCCCACGGTAAGACACCAACTCCGATTTGCTTCAAATTTACATGGGTTAAATTGTTTACGTGTTTGAAGATATAATGTAAATTTCAGCTTGATCCGTCCAGCCGTTTGCCCTGTGCACTCCGGACACACACACACACAGACACACAGACACACAGACACACAGACAGACCAATTGCCAAAAATGCATTTTTTGGACTCAGGGGGCCTTGAAACGTAAAGATATTATGAAAACTCGACATCGAATTTTTGGGTCGATCGCAATACTTACCTTACCTAGTATAGGGTAAGGAAAGTAAAAATGTTTATCAAAAGATTATTTCGATTACCTTTTAATACCCCGAATTATACATTATATTTGGAGACTGGGTTTGAAAAATTACATTTATTCACATTAAAAATGAATCTAAATTATATTGTAAAAGTTATGACTTTAAGACCGAATAGATTGCCTAGAAATATTGCACAGCAAGTTATAAAAAGAAATGTTTTTGGTGTCGGGATTAAAAAAAAATGGGAAGAAAATTCGGAATTGAACCAGACTTCGGAGCACACTCCATCGATGTTATACGGGCGAATCTTCTTAGTATCGTGGAGGCTCTGAAGGCGAGTTGGTTGGCTGAATGTATAGACAGTTCCAGAACATCAGTTTATCATCAACAGTACCTAACTCTCGACCTAAACAACGGTTATTTGATTGATGATTTAGATATTATCTCCATATCATGGATTATTAAAGCTAGGGCGGAGCTGCTTAATCTTAATTACAAACCATGGCTAAAAGAGCATAATTTCGCATGTGCACTGTGCAATCTGTTAGAAGATGAGACAGTATTTCATTTTGTTGCAAAATGTCCTTTATTGAGTATCAGAGAAAGAGTTGGTTAGGGAAATCAGTTTTAGATAGAGAGGGAATTTTTTAATTTTATAAATTGGAAGGATTGGCAAGCTTTGGGAAACTTTTTAAAAAATGTGTGTACTGTCAGACTGGAGTTGGTAAGGCAATTTAATTATTAATTCATACAAATCTAGCTGACGATGGCTCCTTATATTATTTGGTTTTTATGTATTATGTTTGCATTGTGAGAAAGATTTTTATTTGGTATTAGTAAGTAAGATTAATTTAGGGTATATTTTTACTATGTTCATTACGTGATTCTTATAATTTATGAATTGTTATTTTTTATGGTACAGATATAGGTAAGAATATGTTTATTTCTATAGTTTAGTGCTAACCTGGCTGACGGTCATTTTAGACCATGCCAAAAGTGTTTGTTAGTTTGAATATTGTGTAGTATAATATTAGTACAGTATGTATAAATAAAATCACTATTTTCATTTCATTTCATACTAAGGGAAACCCCTCCCCCCGCACGCCAACCCCGTTGGAACCTTCTATACACACAATCATGTTATGTTGTGTTTTCTTTATAATAAAGGTGTAGGATTAATAATAACCGAAAAGCTAGAATGGTAAATAATGTTAAATGTTCAAATCAAATGATTTCGTATAATTTACAAACAGCAGTTATAATAAAGTTTAAAAGAACCAGCAAGGCTCAGGTCTACACTTTAGTAAAAACCTAACCTAAAAGTTAGAAATACAAATAATTGCTTCAAAGTTTGAAATCAGCTATTAATGGAAATATTAGAGCAACCAGCGTTTTATCTGTTATTTTATTCAATTGGTTGCTATTGTAATAAATGTAAATGCATTCAAGAAATATGTGTTGGTTCATTAGTATAGGCCTAAACTAAGAATTTTTTCGACTAAATTTATAAAACTTGGAATACAAAATGTTTTTATCAAAATGAATTACAGCCTATATTATTCAGGGATAGTGTAGCTTTTTATTAGTAAAACTTTTTTTTCAATCGGTTCAGTAGTTTCAGAGATTACCCCCTACATACAAACAAACAAATTTTACCTCTTTATAATATTAGTACAGATAAACTAATCCATACTAGCTAACACACTTGAAAAATTCTGCACCATACCAAATAACTTGGTACAGTCAGAGAGTGAGTGAGTATCCACATAAAGCCTATAATGAAACAAGTTTTTTACAAACTCTTGGAAAGCCTTACAAATTAAAATACTTTTATTATCACTATTGATTATTAATTCTGAACTTCTTGTTTTCAGGTAAGACTTCATGGATTGGCTGCTTTGTAATACTGCATTTATCACATAATTGCCTGTTTTAATGTGTAAGTAAACTTATTGCTAAAGAAACTGATATTTTATTATTTGTTAAAATCGGTTACCCCGTTTGAATCTAGGCTCTATTTTTTTAGGAAACTGAAATATGATAAGTAAATTTTGATGAGATAAATTCTTTTAAGTTTATGTAAAATAATTTATGACGATTTAGTTTATACATCACAACTGTGGCACAAAAAAATAAGATCTGTATCAAAACTAATATTAAAAATTAACGTTACTTAAAGGATAACGTCCGCATTTATTAGCTCTTTAAAATGGAACGTTACGCCATAAATGGTACAAGTTCATTATTACTCTTTTTATTTGTATTATATATTTTTGATTTTGAAAAAATAATATTAGATGTGTTTCCCATCTCTTGTTTTACAACGTTACAAATACATAATAATATTATTACTCATCAAACTAGAGTTCAAATTAAAAAATTATAAAAGTTCAATTTTTTAACAACGTACCAAACACCATAAATTAAAAAAAATATTACAATCCTATATGCATAATAAATTATACACACTCAACATTAACTTAGAAGTAGGCCAGAGCGAGGTCAGCAAACCTCTCAATCCACTGCGGCTGCTCATCAGAACACACCCTCCTGAGAAGCAAAAAGGCTCTAGGACGCACATACAAGCTTGTCACTGAACACTACGAGAAACGGCCGAGGCACAGTGCATTTCACGCCAACCCCCGTATTGGGAGTATTTTCAATTTCTACTCATTTAGACTACAAATATAAAAAATAAAAAGTCAGCTCCGCCTAGCATAGGACATACGAAATTTTCGTAGCAGTGAACGTGTTTAGTTCGCATTATGGCATGTGCGAATAGTCTTTTATGCGATCTATGCTGATCACATCCAAAGTATCCCTTGTTTTGTTGTTTCATAAGAATGATATAGTCATCGATAGGCAACGTAAATTCTCCATTGTCCAGAAAACCAATTTTAATTATCCTTAGTACGTTCACTGCTACGCAAATTTCGTATTTCCTATGCTAGGTGCTGACCTTTTATTGTTTATATTTGTGGCCTAAATGAGTAGACATTACTTTAATTTTTATTTTTGAACCTTTCTACGTAATAATCACTAATATTTTAAAGCGGACGCACTTGTGCGTCCATAGCACATAGGCATAAAATTGGTGTGCGAAGCACGCAATGCTCAGTTTATTGAAAATACTCCCAAAAAAGCGGGTTGGGGTGCGAAGCACGCTAAGTATTGTGTATTGAAAATACCCCCAATACGGGGATTGGGGTGCGAAGCACACAATGCACGGTGTATTGAAAATACTCCCAATACGGGGTTGGCGTGTGAACCACGCAATGCATTGTGTATTGAAAATTATCCTAATAGGAGGGTTTGGCGTGCGAAGCACGCAATGCATTTTGCATTGAAAATACTCCCAAAGCACGCAATGCATTGTGTATTAAAAATACTCCCAATATGGGGATTGGCGTGAAATGCACTGTGCGTCGGTCGCTTCTCATAGTCAAGCTCACATGTGCGTCCTTAGCAATGAACGTGTTAAAACTAATTATTAATTTACTGAAACACTTTGTCTTTTAATAGGATTACAAAGGTATTTCATCATAGTCGGATTAAAATTAAGGAGTTCCAGATGTTACAATTCAAATATTTCCCTAACTCTGTAAATAAAATAAGAACGAAATCAAAAATACGTATTGGAGCGAGAGAGATAGAAGTCAAATTGGAATGTC
>JAGFPH010012075.1:14125-31829 GCA_018207615.1 Philaenus spumarius | reverse complement strand
AAAAGCATCAAACTCGCGACCGTCACCGCTCGAGATATAGTATGTATGTATATATATATATGATATTTGTGTTATATGTATATTAAATACCAAAGTCAGCAAAGTCATTAATGTTTTAAATTATTTTATCCTTATTCCTCCTCCTCTAATATTAGTACGGACAAAAAAATATAAATTGGTCATAGAAGTTATCACTTCCAACGTGTGGTCTTAAGCACACTATTTAATTTTTTTTACTCCTACACATGCTTGGGTGTCTTGTTAAAAAAAAAAAACGCTTGAATTGATCATGAGTCGTAAATTGACTGTTTGAGTCGTAAAATTTAAAAGTTGATCTATATTTTTAGAAATTTAAATTAAATATTATACTTTCGTGAAATAAGACAATTTTACTTTTATATTGTCAATGTTTATTTTTTGGTTGGATGGGGGGAAGTTTTGGGATGTGCCTGCAAATCCATACTGGCTTCCTTAGATGTCATCGAGAGATCTATTGGGAATGACACTGCGTTAACCAATGAGCTCACTGCGTTACCATCTGATGTGCTGTATGACTGTTTAAACGTATTTAATATGAGACAAGTTTTTGTAAAAACTGTTCAACTTTTTTACATAAAAACTAAAATTCCCTTTTTTTATTTAGGGTTAATCGCTTTTCACTCGACATTGTCATGCAGTGTATAAGAACAGGTAGGCTATATAGATCTGTATCCACGACTAATTCATATTACGAATCACAGCTGATTTTAAGTAATATTCCAAGAAACCTGAGACTATTTCAAAATTATTAAGTTAAGGCCTATAAAAAACTAGTTTCTTATAGTTGGGGGACGTAGGGTAGGATTGTTTTGAGTCCGTCATTTCTTTGCACTATGTATAATGGTTTATGTGTCGCTCTTTTATTTTTTATCTCGCGTTCTAATTCTGATTGTTTTTAATGGTATTTGTTTGTGGGCACTGCAGTGACATTGTTCTATTCCTGATCTTATCTCTAATATTAAGACATTTTTAAACTGTATTTCTGCTTTCTCTCTCTCTCTCTCTCTTTTTATTCTTTTTCCATAACATTATTATAGTAAAGTTATGTTGTGCACGACTTTTGGCCATGCAGAGGCCTCCCGTCTATGTGAGCACTAATCCATAGATGTATATTTTCTTTAATTAATTTAATGTAAAATTAAATTTATGGAATAAATAAATAATTAAGTGTAAAACAAAGAGATTTAACAATACTGTATGGGTACTCAAATACACTGTAACTTATTATAAACGGAAATGATAAAAATTTTGCGTAAGTGTTAGCATAATACTATATAAACGTTTACATTTATTTGTATTTAGTGTACCCGGAAATGCTTAGGTTTTCCTTGATTAAATTTTAAGGTTAGTTTTAAAATTTCATCCCTTTGACTTAGGCTAAGTAATTGAATTACAATTAATTAAGAATAATATTAAATAATTTTAGCTTTACAGTTTGTATTAATTTAGGGTCATTTAATATTAATGTACAGGGATAGCTACGCCTTTTAAATATATTTGTTTGTATTGCCGATATTAATAAAAAAATCCTGTTGCTAAAATTTGTAAATTGTGAAATTTTAGTGAATTTGGTTGAGTTGTTTTTGAGGACATAAATAAAGTAAGTGTATGGATTAATATTAACATTTTACGGGTAATTTTTCATTTCATCCCTTTGACTTAAGTAATTAAATTTCAAATAGTTTGTTATATCAATTAAAAATAATATTACACAATTTTACATTATTAGCTTGTTGGAAGATAGTTTATTTTGTATTCATTGTATAAGTGCGCAACCCCATTTCAAGCCCTTTGTCTGTACTATTTATTCTAAAGTCTAAACACTCATTGCAATGATATAGATATACTGTGAATAGTTTTTGAATCTATAGATAACAAAGCAACAAAGAAACAAACATTTATTTTATATAGAGAGAAATGAAAAGGCATTACAGTTTTAATCAATGTAAAATGCCTAAGGTGAAAAATAAATGACTCGTACAGGCAATGTATATATTTATAGAATTTTTAAAATAACGCACAAAGTTTCAGATTTATTTTGTTGTCGTACATTAAAATGTTGCTGAATTTGAAACATGTATTAAGTCTTTTGCTATTTAAAACACAATGAAATGTACATGAACTTTATTTTTATAAAAACATGTCATCCAAATAAATAAGTATTCAATTTTAATCCCAATTAAGTACCAAATTTTACCTTCCATGCCATTTACACCCTTAACTCTATTTTCCAGAACGTAAGTGATTTTTCAATGACTATTTGTTTAGAAGTACTGTACATATGCGTAATACATTTAAAACAATAACCTTAAGTTTTGGTATAATATAATCTACTCTGTAACATCTGCATAGTTTATAAGCAATATTTATTACAACAGTAAATATTTTAATAAATAATTGTATCATTCCTAGATACAAGTACGAAAGAAAATGTACGTGTATATGGCATATGTTTTTAGTATAAAATTGTATAAAAGAGTTGAAATATATCAAAGCTATATAATGTTTTAATGTTTAAAAAATGTACTTGACAATCTATTAAAGCTGGGATAGACTTAATATATTTGATTTATAGATTACGTTATTAGTTGAAGAAAATGTTTTAAAATATAATAATTATTGATTAATTATTATTAAAAGGTAAGAATAGCTTTTGTTAATATTACTGACAAAACTTGAAATAGATAAAACATATCATATTCTTATTTTGACTTCTGACAATACGATGATTTCAGTTCCTACCTCACGTTTATTAAAATCGTAAACAAAATACAATTTTATTATTATTTATCAAGAGTTGTTTACTGTAAAACTTGAGTAGGCTATTCCTTATAAGAAATTTCATATGACAAATTCACTAAGTTTCTTATTACAGTAAAATTGTATCATCTGTATTTAAATATTGATTCATACTAATAAATAATTATAGTCATAAACTGTCTTAGACAAAATTGTTTGATAGTTGTTGTTTGGGGGTAGTCGTGACCAACAAACAATTGTGGGACCAACAAGTGACGGAAACTATAATTCCTTCCCAATTTCTACTACGATTCCGTTGTGAGGCCTTTTTGGAACTTCAAATTGAATGTTAAAAAACATAAATATTTTATCATTTGGTTTTCTAGTGTGTAGAAATTCAATTTAAGAAATTGTGCACGTATATAAAATGCATGTTCAAAAAGTTGACAAAACCTAAATACTCCTATGCTTTAAGTGTTAGTGCTATTTTTAAGATATCGACCCGACTATCATACAAAGAGCTGTAAGTTTGACCTCTATATATAATAAACAACCAAATCAGATAAGTAACTTTAACAAACTGAGTAAACATTTATTCCGTAATTTTTAATATAAAAGATAAAATAAAAAAAACCTTTTAAAATATGAGAACTAACACATAATAAAGAACAAAGACTAAAGACAGACATAGGACATAGGATGGGACATAGCCTACATATTTACACTGCAAGTTTAATACACAGTTTTATAGGCAAACAAAAATAATAATTTTTGTACTTTTATAAACTTGTTTTAAAATTTACCAGCTAATCACACAAAACTAAACATATTATGCAAGTTAATTGTTGATTAATGCAATTAAATTAGTTTCTTGTTAAACATTTTATAAATAAATAAATAGTAATCTATAATAATACAATTTTAATTTAATCTAAATTTTATAAATATTTATATATTTAGTATGTAATTTGAGTTACAAATAAATAAATTAGTTTTATTTAACACATTTTAGTCATAATATGTATTTTTATCATATATATTTTTAACATATATTTTAAAATTTACGAGACTAGCAATAAATTGGTTGAATACCATTAAAGCGTAAAGTGAGCATTTATAGGCAAGTCTAACATTTCATAGCTTTAGATTTCCATGTACACTAATAACTTAATTCTGCAAGGAGAATGTAAACGCAAGCTCAGCAAAGTTACAAATCACATAAGCACTTAAAAACTGGAAGTTTATCTTACACTTAAAAATATGGATAAGGCGCGGCTAAAAGCTGTTACCATAAAAGTGTTATGCATTATCAAAATCCTTCCTCCTTGGTTTACCTTAAGGAATACTTTTTGTTTTCCATGCCATAAGTTGGGTTTTACATCGAATTATCCACCTTACTTATTTAATCGTATAAACCAAGTGTTTCTGTTCAACAACTCAACAGTAAAACAGTTGGATTAATTTGTTTTTAGCTGAGTTACTAATCGCTTTTAAAAATATTTTACAAAAAATTATATATTACTTGTATATTTCAAATAACCTAGTACATGTAAATTTGTCGTGACTTGTTTTTTTACCAATAATCCCAACTTTATTCCCCATTAGGTATTTCCATTTATGTAATAATATATTAAAGCTTTTAATTATTTTCCCTTCAGATACAAACTGCGTTTTTGCCCACTGACAAACTAAACCAGATGTTTTCAGCTTCAAGTAATTATACCTCTTTGCTTTACGTTAGACTACGTTAGTCCTACACTAGGGCGCACAGTAAACAGCTAATGTAGGATGTTCTGAAAATGTTTGTTGTTGTTGGACTAACCTGGTAAACATGTTTTGTTTAGTAAAAAAGATCTTTTTAAAAATAAAACACTACTTCGAAATGTAGCTGTAGAACAACGTTGTGTGAATTACGGGTGCAAAGTTTACTTAGTCACCCTCAATAAACTTTAACACGTTCGGCTACGCCTCAGGCGTCAAGTGTTTACATCGTGGGACAAACTCAACTTTGCACATTATATACACAAATGACTACAAACACTCAGTATCTAATTCACTCAGTATCACTCAGAATTTAATTCCGCGAGATTTTCACCTTTTGGCGCATATTCAATCCTAATTTTCTCGAAGAGGCATTCCATGAATTTCTTTAAAAACTTATACAATACACACAATCACTTAAATTATATGTTTAGCAAGGTATTTATTTATTTAATCTTACGTTGCAGACGAGATTACTTTATGAAATATTACCAAGATTAACAAGTAATATTGTCTGCAGTGTTACTTGAATATTCTAAGAAACACTTTACCAATAAAGTACATTAGATCAAACATTTTCAGAATGATGAGATATAAATAAATATATAATACATTAATAAATAATAATAAAATTTAAATTTAGAGTAATAAAATTATTGATGACAAAAATAAAAAAATAAAACATAATTTTAAGTTAAACTTCTAGACTAAATTAAATTGCACAGTGTCAATTTATATTTAAATAGTTCAATTGTTTAAATTAAAATATTAAATTAAGTATTCCCTAAGGCCTAGGGAAGGAAAATGTCTATAAAGGAGTTTTACTTTATTTTTTTAATATTTTATCTTAGTAGTAATTATTATGTCATGTGCATATCTGCATATAAGCTACTCATTATGTATAAGTATTTATAACTTTTATGTGTTTTATTTAATAAGTATAACACATATTTTATTAAACTGCAGTATGACATTCAAGTTTTGGTGGTTTATTGTAATAAATACAATTATTTTCAATAATGTGACACATTTTGTTCAATTTCGTATTTAGTTTTCAGAAATGTTTCAGAGAATCCAATTAAAAGTATGCTAACATTAGTACACTAAAACGGTTTATTACCTACAAATTAGTTTTATTGTAACCCTGTCGTCTTATTACATCTTTAGAATAATTGGTTACAGTCTACTTATTGCGTTGTTTAGTGTCAATACTAAAATTAAAAAGAGCGCTTCATAAAAATGTTACAGGTTTGCTAAGAAATTGAAATTATTGTAGCAAAGAATATTTATGAGAAGCGGTGGGAATGGAGCAGGAGTTACCACGGTGACGTCATCACAGTGGCAGCACGGGAACGCTTTCCTTGGCGGACTGGTATTCTATAGCCCTTGTATTCTATAGCCCTGGGCTTGTGCCACGTCTAAGAAGATGGCCGAACAAATTAATTTTTCTTCTAATGCTTTTTCAATTATATCTGTTTTCCGATGAACTTGGTCTATTATTGAGTGGCTCTGTCTAAAACCAAATTGATGGATTGGAATTAAATGTTTACATTCTATAAGAGGTTTTAGCTTTTTTAGCAGTAATTTCTCGGAAACCTTTGAAACTGTTGGTAGCAATGAAATAGGCCTATAGGATTTGGTTTCATTTGGTGGTTTACCTGGTTTTTGAATCATGATGACTTCGGCTACCTTCCAAATACCAGGAACATGTTTTACTCTGAAGCTGCGTTTATTAAATAGGTCAATAACCCCACACCTTTCCTGGGCAGCTGCTTCAAGATCTCTCCTGTAATGAGATCAAAACCTGGTGCTTTTTTTTTAGGAATTAGGTTAGTCTTAATCTCATTGAAAACTTCTTTCCAAGTAACTAGTTTTATATTTGTTTCTTCGAGAATTTCATTACCTTCTATCATGTCATCTGAGAAAATGTCATGAGGTTGGAATATTTCAGCTAAACAATCAGAAAACGTTTCTGCCTGTTATTTTTTGCCCAGTTGCCATCAGAAGGGTCTCGCGTCTGTTTTTTTTTCTCGCTCTTCTTTTTTCTTTGATTAGTTCCTTTATTTTGAGAGGGTAAATTTTGCCTACTGTTTTGTGAGTATACTTAGTATTATTCCATGCTGCTTTCTGGATGATGCTGATAAATTTCTCCGCTTTTGTTTAAAGTTGCTGCTTTGTTATTAATTGGATATATATACATAATTAATTTGCTAGTTTAAATTAATCTCACGATCCAATTATATTCCAAAACTAATCCAGTCAGTTGTATGGTTGACTAGTCTGGGTTTGTTCTCTTTCTTGATAATTTTTTCCCTCAGTACTAAAATTACTGCTGAGTGATCTGAACTAAGTTCGATATTATCCTCAATATCCACAAAGTTTTGGGACACCCTCTTTGATATGAAGAAATCCAAGAGATCGGGAACTTTTTTTGAATCTGTGGGCCAATAAGTTGGCTTCCTTGTAGAGTGGTGGCTGCATCCCATTTCTATGATACCTTCTCTAAGTTCCTTGCCTTTAGATGTTGTTATTCTTGATCTACAATCAAAATGTTTTGCATTATAATCTCCACCCACTATAAATCGGTCACCCATATGCTGTAGAACCTTTTTATACTCTGGTTGTTTAAGATTATATCTTGGTGGGCAATATAAAGCACCAATAGACAATTTTTGTTTAGAGGAAGTTACTCCAACTACTGTAAGCTGCATTTGTGAACTCTGGAGATGACACTCTTCATGATGGTTAATATTATCTTTTATTATTATGGCATTTCCTCCTTTCGCTTTGTTGTCTGGGTGGTTTGATTGGTAAACTTTGTATCCTCCTATCTTCAAATAAGACTGTTTAGTTAAGTGTGTTTCTGTGACAAGGCATATGTCAATATTTTGCGTGTTTAAAAATACTTCTACTTCTTGTTTTCCATTTTGAATACCATTAGAATTCCAGGTTGCTATTCTCAAATCCCACATGTCAGTTAATTTCCTTCATATATTTCTCTCCGGTGTCCTTAAATTCGCTTCTATCTAACCTTTCTGTAAGTTTATTCAGCGTATATGTTATGTCTTGCATTATTTGAATCAAGGAAACCTGCTCAGTTTGCTTTATTAACTCCGATCGTATTTCGTTAGCTTTAACTGTCTGAGCATATGAAACCTGGATGGTTACTTTTCTGGATGTGAATGCTCGACTTTGAGGATTTTGTATTCTTTTACTTTTAATTATATAATTTCTTCTTTTCTGTAGTTCTTTTGCTACTAAACAGCCACGGTAGCTAGCGGGATGTGCCTCCGCACAGTTGGAGCACTTAGGCGCAGTATCCCTTGGCTTGCTGCATTCAACAGTTAAATGTTTGCCAGCACAATTAACACAGTTAGCTTCTCGTTGGCAATATTTTTGAGTGTGCCCATATCGCTGACACCTTTTGCACTGAGGAATTAGTTTATCATTCCTGAGAGCTTCAATCTTGACTCTTATATGGCATATGTGTTCTATTTCATATATATTTTTAATATCATCAAAGTTTTCAAATGTTAATATGAACATAGGAAGTATGGTTTTAATCTCTATGCCATTTTCTTTTGTTTTCTAGATTTTGTTTGCCACATCAATAATCTTAAAACCTCTATTAATTAATTAATTTTTAATCTCTTCAGGATTACATGATGGATGCAAATTCCTGGCCATGACTCGTATAGGTCTCGTTTGTTTATTCTCATAGGAATGCCATTCTAGTTTATGATTGTTTACGAATTTAGTTAAATCTCTATATTCCAGTTCAGTATCAACATTGATTTTCAATTGGTTATTATTCATTAGATTAGCTCTAAAGTTAATTTTTCTTGATTGCAAGGCTCGACTTATTTCAATATAGTCCCCAACGTTGCTCAATATTACAGGCGGTGGTTTATGTTTTTTGACAACATAAAATTTTTCTTGAGGTACCAATCCATTACTTTTATTTTGAGGGGACTTTTCAGGACTATTTGCTGCTTTCCTTTTTTTTGTTCTTCTCTTTTTATTTTTATTTAAAATCCAATATGTCTCGCTTGAGAGTTCCTCTATCTAATTCTGTGAAATACTGTATTTCATTTTGCTCATCAGTTGGTGTATATGCATTGGTTCCATCCAATAGCGTCAGCTTTCTTTCCAACCAATACGCTGCTGTAAATTGGTAACAGTTTGTTCAAGTTCTCTTCTTGCCTTTTTGTCTTCTTGCCACTAATCATAGTAACCTATTAACTGAGGATTTATTTCCGTTGATTGCAATTTTCCTTGGTCCAACCCATTTTTCTCTTGTCCAACTTTGTTGTCTAAATATGTATCTTGGCTTTCTGGAGATCTCTGTAATAAGCCACTTTTTCTAAAAGGATCTTCCTCCTGTTTCTTCAAAAAACTTGTAGCACTTGTAGCATTACGAGACAAAGGACTTAAGTGGTCCAATCCCTTTTCATTGCGGTTGCTGGCTGACGAAGACGTGGTGCCCGCTTTGTCACCCCTAACCGTCTCCGGTACTGGGGATCCGACCCCCTGCACCGTAATTAACTTCTCCTGTTTACTACTCATGTTTGGTTTATTTTCGGGGTACCTTCCCCTATCTGGTTTTTGGTCCGTCCCTGGTATTTGATTTCCCCGGTACCACTCATATCTGAGAGGCGTTCCCCTATACGCCACCTGGGGAGGCGTCCGATATGGGACCAGCAACCCACACGGATATTGTAACTTGATGACACTCAAAGGCGACTCTGTCAACATCATTTTGTATTTTTCATCATGTTTCGTAATAATTTTATGATATTGATTTATTTTTTTTCATTTTTAATAAGAAATATATACATATACATATCCCGAACTCTCTTGGACCACTTTTGTGGATATGTTCCTGGGATCCAGGATAACATATTTCACAATATAAACATGGGTATACAGTGCTTATTTTTTCGTCTGTCTGTCTGTATGTGTTTTTTACAATATCAACGCCTATAAAAGCGAGTGTACGTACGAGCGTACGTGGAGTAACATTTAAAGAAGAAATAATATATTTCACCCATCATCTGTAATACACAAACAAAACCTAGCGTAGATTATACCTTGGGGTCATGTTTACAACTTCAATCAATAATATAGCCTATAATATTAATAACTTCTAAATAATTTGATCTATTAATATGAAATAAAAGGAAATTAAAAGATAATATTTTTATCTTTCTTTAAATATATATAATAATACTAGCATTCCCCGTTGCGGCTTTCCCCGCAATCTTTTACGGATAAACAATTTTATTCCGGTACTGATCATATTTAACAACTGATTAACTATGATAAATTAATCATAGTTTATTACTGATGGTCATAATTTATTAAGGTAAATAAAAATTAGTATTGATAAAATGGAGAAATGATAAATATTTTACACAATGCATATTGTTTATTATGTATAATTTGTTATATATACAGGTTGGTTTTAAAGTCCCCCCCCTCTTTACTTTTGTGTTTGTCAAAACAAACCAATATCATGTTGGGAACGATACTAACTTAACCCAACGTATCTTTTGAAAAAATCGGAAATTTTGAGTGTCCCCTAAAAATGTGGGATTTTGGGAGCAACTCAAAATTTTAAAATGGGTAGTATGGTCAAGTGATACCTCATTTTAAAGGTATATTTAAGACTTGGAAAATTACATGAAGAAAATAAAAATCGGAAAACCCAAAACAAAATGGCGGCCCTAAACGTGTTGAAATAAATCGACATAAAGTTGCTAATATCTCGAAAAGGAAGAGTTTTTAGAAAAAACTTTAAGAGACAAACAAATGTTTATTTAAAAGTGTTTGACCTAAAATATTGCTACCAGATCGATTTCGTAAATTTTAAGTCGACTCCTACATCGTAGGAAAGAATCGCGTGTTTGCACGAATTGAAAAGGAAATTAGAAAAGAAAATGTCATAATTCAACCTAAAGAATACACAGACATATTTTATAAGTTTGGCACTGTCCTGGTTGGAGAAGTGTATGACTGGAAAGAGAGAAGTTCCGAAATATTCAAGCCCCCTCGAAACTGGCATTTCCAGTTTAACATGAGTAAAAGATTTATTTTTAAGCTGAATTTGAAAGGCAATGATGTACTTATTAGGGGAGAAACTCACTATCGCACTGACGTAGGGCAGTACCGAACTGTTCCGCTCCAAGGAGAGAATGTATCCAAAATGCCTCATCCAGATCGAATTCCAACAGGCGTAAAAGTTGCCCCTCTTAAAATTCGAGATGTCGTCAAACTGTTAACAAAACATTTTGGTGAGGGCTGGCAGGAAATAGATAACCTGAAGTTCTATCAGAAAATTCTCCAGTCCCACCAAGAACAAGCTGAAACTCAAGAACATGAAGAGGAGGAAAGAGACTGCTGTGAAAATTATAAAGAAATTACTGATTTAGTTGTGTAGGTCTAAAAATATTCAGTTGTGTAAGTAGTAAAATAGAGCTTTGTTTTATAACAAGAATTAATGTACTTTTTCATTTGAATTTTGAAAAAATATACTGATTTTTCAGATATTCTGATACAAAATTAGTGTTGAAAAACTTTATCGTACTTTTAAAAACATATATTGTAATATAGTTAGAAAGTGAAATTACCAAACAAATAAGGCTAATAAAACTTTTTAAAAAAGGAAAATATTTCTAAATGTTTAATGTACCTACCACAATGAAAGTTTAAAACCAAAACCAGCTACATCCATTATTTAGAATCAAAAGTAGCTACATCCAGAATGTTTTTATGTTTTTTTAAGTAATAATAAACCGTCAGGTGTTAATATTATGTCTATAGGCAAGGCTACCTGTCTGCTAAATATAATAGAAAAATTAATTGTAAATCTCGAATGTATTGTTAAATAACAGTTTTTTGCGTTTCTACGAAAAAAATGTTTTTGTGATGTAGCTGGATTTGAAACCAAACGACTCATGATACTTTGGGTTAAGATAGTATCGTTCCCCAAAGGATATTTTTTTTTTAGCAAACAAAAAAGTTAAAGGGGGTGGGACTTTTAAGACACCTGGAATTATTATTAGAATACGCTGAAAATAAAGAAAATTTCATAACATTTATTCAATATTATTTTATAAATAAAAACGAGAGATTGGCGCAAATAAAAGTTAATTTGTTTAATACAAGAGTTTGGAATGTTTTTGGTTCGTAATGTGTTTAACAAAATCTAAATTAAGCATACAAAAACTATATGCTGAAAAAACTATAACAAATATTCAGTTATGAATCAAATACTAGAATATAAAATATAATTAATTTACTACAATACTATTTGCATACAAATTTAATTTATTTAATACAAACCATCTTTATAATGCATTTTGTGGTCTATCAGTAAAATATGTCAAATCTGTAAAAAAGCTGACGAAAATATTTTTAAAGAAATGTTATCATATATCTGAAAGAGATTTCGTACTTGATTACAAACTGACGAATTATTATTAAATTACAATATTGCTCTACTTTTTAAATTTAATTGTCTAAACCTAAACCGTAATTGAGAAATTGGCCAAGTAGGTTGAATGGTTACTTCATGTAGAAGCGTTTACAATGAATGGGTTGGCCCAACTGAAGACGTCTTGGCGAGTATAACAATGGAATTAGCATGTAACAAGCAGAGACTTTACATAACAGATTAACAATGCAGATTGAAATATAATTGTTTGAGAGGAAATTATTAAACTCATTATTAAATTAAGGTATGATTTAATAATTATATTATTTATTTTAAAATAGTTTGTTTATTTTTTAAGTCTATATTTGTGTATTTATTAAATGGTTATTTATTATACAACTTAATTAATCACAGGCAACTAATGTAAGTAGTAAATCAAAGGTTTATTGGGTGTGTTGCAAGTATATTCTTTTTTAGTTATACATTAACGTATATAGATAGAATACAATATGTAAACAGTAATATTATTACTGCCTCTATTTATGTAAAATGAATCTTTTTTCTGAACAATTCTATGTTGTGTCTAATTTGGAAAAATCAAGACATTGTAACTTTTTAATGGTTATTATTATTAACTTTTATATAATTATTTACATTTAATATAAATTTCATATAGACGACTAACTTTTAAATATTATAACGGGACTCTTAAAGTTATATTTCATTTGTGGCATGAGACAAAATTAATTAAATTTATTACTCTAAAGTAAACAAAAATATCAAAAACAAAAACCTTTTCTAATACTAATTTGTATACATAAGAGAAACCAGAAATTATAACTATTCGTATTATTGAGAGACTCAAACTGAGATTTGCAATAATTAAAAGTTGTTTTATTACTTAAATTAATAGGATGACATTAGTGTAGTTAAGACAATATCGCTAGGCCTATTCTGTTCTATCACATCACAGCATTTGACTTTGGTTAAAAACATTATCCACAGTTATATCAGAAAATTATAAATCGATTTTCTAATGTTAGGATTAATATTGAATTGATTTGTATATTAATGAATTGTATAATGCACGTTTAATATATATTCAATTAGGAACCAATTAGGATAAAATATTTTAAAACAATATTTATGTAAATTAATAAGCTTTATAGTACACTATTACAACACAGCATGTCCCATTTTAGTTTGGGAAACATATTTCACAAATAGTGTAACAAGAAGATGTGTAGGCCTATATATAAATACAAATATTTAAATATAATTTATTGTGAGTAAAATATCAATCCTCACAATATACAATAGCTAACAAAGTACAAATATATTTATTCTTAAAACAATAAAAACCCCGATAAAGCGGCTTGAATGTTGAAATGAGCTTGAATTTATCATACGGTATGATTTAAAATAAGACTGAAATTTATTTGTTTTCAAACTAAAAATATCATATAATACTTATAATAATTGTGTATATACAGGTTGGAGAAATCGTCTAGAAACGGTATAATAATTTGTATATAAATACAATTTGAAGGTAGATGTGATTGAGGAACCGACACTATGTAAAAATACTATTTTATTAAGATTTAAAAAAATGTATCCGCCATCTTGGAACAGCAATTTTTAATGTAACTAGTTTTCTTTAAATGAAAAGGTGTTCATGTGATACACAAGAGAAACAAAATAACTGTGAAATCCATATCTTTAACCGATTAAAAATGGCCGCCAAAAATAACAAAATCGTTTTTTCCGATTTTGGCCAATTTTGCTGTACATAATTTTTTTATACTAATTGTTATTGTTATTGGATTTAGAATTAAATACGTTTTTAAACGATATGCAACACAACGATATTTGTTTGAACCACTTTTAATCAATTTTGAAAAAATAAAAATGGCTGTAACTCAAACATTTTATACACTCCCAAGGGTTAGACAGAAAAGAAAAAGTTGTTATATATGTTTACTTTTATATAATATCCAAACAATTACTTATATTCTAGTTATATTTATGTAACATACTTTATATCGTTTAAAAAATGTTAATCTAGTTTGGTTTATGAACAGCTCATAATTTACTTAAGCTGTAAATTACCCAACGCGTTACCAATTGAAAATAAATTCAACTACCTCAAAAGTTGTACTATAACTCCTTGCTGAAGCACGGAAACTTTCTACATAAATAATTTATGACTAAGTTCTTAAATTATAAAACTTCTTAAGGATGTTAGAAGTGTATATATTCTAATTTAGTACATAACATGAACTGTTATCAAGTTTAATTTACATTACATAAATTGTAAAATTGTATATGAATACGATATTTGTAAGGATACTTTCTGTTGATGAAATAGAAAACGTTAAAAAGAGAACAGTTTAAATTTTTTATTTTGTGTGCAATATTAAAATTTCTTGTAAAACTAAGTTTAATGATTATAGCATGCAGACTATAGTGCTGTAAACATAGGGTGATACGTTCTAAATACAAATAACTATTCACTGCAATTTATATTATCTGTTCCCAAAAGTTTATATCAGTTACTAGTATTTTATTGTTTAGTCTTTAGTCACTAGCCACGATCCTACTGAATTTTGATTGAAATTACATGTAAATTTTTTTTAGAGTGTATACACATCACAATTATAATTTACAATATTATAGTACAACAAATAAACTAAAGTGTTTTATATTTATTAAGATAACTTTAATATTAGTGGCCAGAGAAAATATCAAACTGCATAGTGCATACAAACAACCTTTAATATTTTCATAAGTATTGTTTTAAACCTGTTTAAAATCAATGTTTTTAACACTGGATTTTTAACCCTAATTTTTATAAACCATACACAATGTACAATATTAAAAGTAGTAAAAAATAGCCTTTTCAGTGTAAAGTAAAATCAAACTTCTGTTGGAAATCAGTAAATAAAATAAATATTATACTAAAACTGGCTGTAATTTAAGAATTTCCATATAATAGAAAGCTTAATATAATAGAGTCGTATTAAAAGTAAATTTGAAAATTTGCTGCAATTTAGGAACAATAACATCTTCCTTATAATTAATTTAATATTTTATAGTATTTTGAAGATTGTATAACGTAATGTATTGTAATGATATTGTTTTGCTATGTTACAGTATTTTTTTTTGCTTGCCCGAAATTCTAAAGTTTTAATGGTCATTAAAAGTTCTTGCTCTGAATTTCTCCTGAAGTATAAATAATAGTAATATAAGATGGAACTCAATATAATTTTGATTTAAAATAAATTATTTCTACATTCAGTAAGGTAATATCGCAAGTTTATTAAATTATAAGACATAAAATGGTTTAAAATGTGTCCATGCCTATACATGCTCATTGCTCAGTGTAATTATATACGATAATAGTTTTTTATATGTATATATTATATATTAATTATTAATACTAGTAAAATTAGAAAAATATCAAAAATACATAATTTACAAATGAAATCTAAGTTTTAAAATAATTAATATTAAAACGTGTTTTATTTATTGATTTTTTATTAATACAACATTGCAGATATTTGGTTGGGAAAATTCAAAAATTGAATTTTTTGTGAAAAGAAGGATTTATTTAGTATATTGTATGTTTCTCAATCAAGAAGTGTAGTTTATTAATTTTCTCTAAATCATTGGAATTACAAGCATCCATCGTACTGAGTATTTTAGATCTTAGAGTTCTTGAATTTGACTGTTTATATTTTAAAGTTAGAAATGCAATCGTTTTCTTATTTTCCCATGGTTGTACGTCTGCAGTATTACATATACAATAGTATAGGCCTATTAAAAGATTTTCAATTCTGGTGTGACAACTATATTTTCCCTCATTTATTCTAGACAATATACTGTTTACAAGATCTGATAAGAAAATTTTAAAATAGTTTCCGTTGCAATGTCAGAAATGTTTATTAGATAACTTTTAAGAAATAAAAATGAATAATAAAATACATGACAGTAATGTATAAATTTAAGTCAATATTCATACCAGATATTTAAATTCTTCGAAAAGAATAGGTTTTTATAAAATTAAGTTGTTTAGGCCCACGTTTGTATAATATTTACTAAGTCAGTTTACTAACTGATTGAAGGAACTCAATTTTTCATTGTAATAAGGGACCAGTATCACTATTCAAAACATTTATAAAACTGTCTGTTTAAAGTTCAGGTTACACTCACTCTAATTAATTAGTTCTCAATTGTATGAATGAATAGAGCACGTGACCTTATTAGCTATTAATAATTACTTTTTATAAACAATGTGTGTTATTAAAATATTGTTTAGAGTATCACCTTAAAAAGTTATTTAATTTTATAAATAATGAATATTTATTTATATAACAAAACGTGAACAAAATAAACAACGAAACAATTCTTTAACCTTTGTTAAAAACAACAATTATAAATATGATTAATTATACCTGTTATATAACTTGTATCTAATCAATCTTTCCTAGATATCCATTCGCCGTGAATAATATACTATTATAGGACTGTTAGTAGTTTATGGGTTTTTTTATTTTAAATTAAACATTGCAACCTTATAAAACCTACATGTTGACTGAGTTTAAATAAGAATATCACTTACAACTTTATTATACAGACCGTCTAGAAATATTGTCTCTAATTTTACGAAAGTTATTCTACAGGTAAAAATAAGAAAAAGTGTGTCAATAAACAAAGACCGAAAAAGATTAGTTTTCGCATTATATACAATTTTGTAATAATTTTCTAAACACTTTTTTACCGTAGAAACTCAGATCGTTTTTAAGTACATAATCCCCCGTCGCTCCCGCCGCGGAATCAAACTCCTCAACGAGGGAATTTTAGTTTTTTGAAGTTGGTAATCGTTCTTTGCCGTCAGCGTCCTTCTAACTTCCTCCTCCACCTAACCAAAGCTGTTGGACCACTTAATCGATCAATAGTTGCCTGGCTGACGTTGCTGCGTAAACAGAAAAAACTGCGGAGTATCGCTCCGCGAGCGGCCTCTACTGCTTGCATTGTTGCGGAGTTTGGCTCCGCGTGCGACCTAGTGTGTCTTCAAGAATCTAATTGATATAATAGGTAAATAAATAAGTTTTACATTATTTTTTGAATTTATAACATCAAGTTTTCAAATGAAACACAGATTCAGCTTTGGAAAGGAACAAGTTTCTGAAAATACTCGCTAAGGAACTCCTTCAAGACTACATCAGGATGAGAGCCACTAAAACAAACATCCCAACAACAATTCGACTTCGCTTGAGCGAAATCTTAGGAATTTCTTCAGCCAGAGCCGAGGCGTTACAAAGACAGGAACAAGAAGAAGGGAAGCATTTGCGTTGTTGTTTCTGCGACAGGAAAAAGAACAGGCCAACCCGTTTTACTTCCAAGGGTTGCAAGAAGTACGTCTGAAAGGGGCATATTGTTTCACATGTGTGTGTAGAGTGTGATGTAAAAATGCAAGTCATTGAAGATAATGACTCCGATCTTGAGTAAGACACTAAGACTATGATCAACCAACTTTGCAAATATCCCTATTAGTCAATTATTATTGTTACACTTTCAACTTAACTTTTTTTATATGTTATGTACTCATATTCATACATCATGTTTTAGTTCAATACATACCTAAATTGATTTAAAATTTGTAAAATTTGTATTTCCTTATAGACCAGTGCTGATGGACGCCAAAAAATATAAAAACTAAAAAAAAAA
>JAGFPH010012074.1:8482-31831 GCA_018207615.1 Philaenus spumarius | reverse complement strand
CGTTCGGTAGTTTTGAAGAAATCGTTTTTTAATAACTTTGATCTCCCTAAACCCCCCTAAAATTTCGAATTTTTTCAAATCCTTTCTTAATAAGCACCTATGGCCCTAGAGGAAGCTACATATCAATTTCATTTCAATCCGTTCGGTAGGTTTTGAGAAATCGTGATGAGTGAGTCAGTGAGTGAGTGGTATTTCTCTTTTATACATATAGATACACATTTTAATGACATCAATAAACGCGATCTGGGGGCCATAATCGGTGTTCACTTACCACTCCCGACCTTAGGTCTCACCATAAGGGTCACTGCATAGTTCATCTTTCCTATGGAAATTCGCTAAAAATATAACTTTTAATTTTTGCAAGTTAATCCTATGCCAGTGTTACAGCATAGTTGGTCGTTCGAAATACTTAGTGTTGGTATGATACCACATTTACCTTTATATTGTGAAATTAAATTGTTTTATAACTAACTGGAAAACGGACATGAGGAAACAGTTGAATCATACTGAGGAAATGTCATTGCCAAAATAATTGCAAAGAAATGAATGTGTGAAATAATTACACAGGGAGGAATCGAGGAAGCCCTACCATCGTATGTTTCTTCTATTACATCTTCTTAACAATAAGTGGTTACTCGAAAAGCTATTTCCTGGAAACCAGTGACCGTGGGCCGTGGTTACTTTATAGACAGTTCGTCCTCCCATTTCATACCATAGCCCGGTCAACGAATGATTCTAGAAGGAAAGTCAATAAGCGAAAAGACCGACTACGGTAGAATATTATAATAGGGATGAGTCCATTGCGTTCCTCTACCGCCCCCACTCCTCTGGGCGCAATCTGTTGTTGCCCAGCCACTGTTGTATCTGAAAGTAGCACCGATGATTATGATGTTTGGCTAATCCCTCGGATTGTGGGTGGGATGAGATATCGCTAGCCACAGACTTGACCAATGTGTCGTAGCGATATTTGTCGAGTGATTTTTCTTTCTTCCAGGCACCGTACAACCGGAGGAAACGATTATTGACCTGCTCTGCAATCTGCTTGTGAGTGGCTGAAAGACTGTTAAAGACTTCTGCAGCATATGCTATATCAGGATATTTCTTGAACAATTTGGCAAATGCAAGTTTGCTCTTGCGAAAGGATGCTGTGGCGGTATCACATCTTGTGAAAGCATGGATGAGCATAATGCCTTGAGCTCCTGGGATACAGACGGGTTGGCACCTTTCCTCGGCCCGGTTTCATAATTATGATGTCTTGGTCTTTGGAGTTTAGCACAATCAAAGGGACTATGAGGTCTGTGTCCTCTCCAATAAAGACTTGTGCATCTGTTGACTTACCGATAGCTGTTTCAAAACGGGGATCTGTTTCTTCACATAAGCTACAATGCTTTCAGCTCACGTATAATGTTTTCCGCATGTGGAATGAACTTTGAGGGATGTCGAACATACAAGGTTGGAGCTTTTCCATAATTTCTTTGTAAACTGGCACTCAACAGAGAAGATATTACTTTTGCACTCACACAGGACAGTTTCCCACCACTTTCGTACAAGTTCTCGTCACAAACAAAACACGTTTCCGTCGACATAGCAAATTAATAATGATAAAATATACCGGCTGTAATACTAATAAAATATACTGAGGCGAAAAACACAATAATTCGACTTCCTACGGACGTATGACGTTATATAAACTCAACTAAAGCGAGATAACAAAACCGTTTTCCGTCGACATAGCGATATAATGGCATTGTATTTAGATAACCTAATAGAACTCCTATGAAATATTTAAATCCACTGGAAATTCGACGATAGTGGCACTATCTATTGGGGAAACGACGGGAGCGGTGTGAATCACCAATGCTACCAATGATTTCTCCCTAGCGCTAGATCACGGCGCGATCATGCACTATTTTCCCGACAACCTTTTTTTGCGGCACACAGCCCTCGTATGCATGCATGATCTATTTTATTATTCATGATCTATGATAGTAATAATAAAATATAATAATATACTGAGGCGAAAAAGACAAAAATTTGTCTTTCTACGTACGCTTATATGTAACTCAACTAAAGCGAGATAAGAACTGGAGAGAACTCACGAGGGTAGACCGCATGGGGAACAAATAATAAAGTATTCCAATGCGAAGAAACGTTTTTTTCGAAAATTACCTATTTTTTAGAGCGTATATTTCATTAATAGTTACAGATAGCAAAAACACTATTATATAGGAATGAAAAATGTATAGAATTTTGTCAGCTTTAATTTTGTATACGTTTATATTTTTTGTAATACCAACCCCTACTGAGATATAGGGAAAACATAAAAAACGGACCTTTAACCCCCTAACCCTCTTCCGCCACCCCCTTGGGTAAAGGACTTTTAGTATGTTAAACTGCTAGTATGTTATACCCTAAACAACGTACCATAGTTGGTTTTCCCTCTTATTGACTTTCCTTCTAGATCCCCCTTTTGGATATTCGTTGACCAGACTGCCACGGCTACCACGATCAGCGAGAAATAATCATAGTTGGTTTAAAGAACATGTCTGTGAGGCGGCCGTAAAATTGTTTTAATATATTACTTTGACAAAGTAAATGCTAATATTGTGAAAGTAGACCAAACTTTCTCGGTTCTATGAAAAACATTAATAAAGTAACTGTCTCATATAGGCTACGCGGTGACATTCAGTGTATTCTGGTGAAACCTTTTCACTTGTACGTGTGTTCGCAAACAGATTTCTCTGTGTTATCACACTGCTGCAGACAAATGTGTTTCCACGTTCAACCTTTTATAAATCGATTCATTTGATATTCGAGGGTCGGGACTTTGAACATTCGAGAAACAAAATGCGAAATTTTGATCGATTTTCATACTCTTAAATACATTTTTAAATAATTCGACCACGCAGCTCAACCGCTGACGTTAGTTGAGCGAATTTCCAAAACTCAGCTTATAGGCCTATGTTTTAGGGTTTCAACAAACAATTTAGGAAATAGGTGTATTCACGACGGTCCTGAATAGCTGCAAAATAGTTCGCACGCCATTCCCCATATTGGAAGTATCTTCAATATACAAAGTATTGCGTGCTTCGCACGCCATTCCGCATATTGGGAGTATCTTCAAAACACCAAGCATTGCGTGCTTCGCACGCCAACCACCATGTATGAGGTATCTTCAATACACAATGCATTACGTGCTTCGCACGCCAACCCCCATATTGGGAGTATCTTCAATACACAAAGCATTGCGTGCTTCGCACGCCAACCCCGACATTTGAGGTATCTTCAATACACGATGCATTGCGGTAAAGTCCACCACATGGCTTTGAACCGGGTACTTTTATGGTATTTTACGTTTTTAACGATTTTGGCGAGCTATAAGGTCGCGTAAAAAATCAAAATGAGCAGAATAACGTCCTACGTTTACATTTGTAGAAAAAACTTTTTTTTAAATTCATTCTCATAGGAAAAATCTCAAAAAATAGTTACTTCCGGTCAAAAATCGTACTTCCGGTTGCTGGATGTTTTTGGCTAGCGAACTCGTCCGAGCGACGTGACAACCGACATGTGTACCAAATTTGAACCAAATCGGACTTAAAATGCCACCGCAATAGTGCGAACACATATATATATATCTATATATATAAAAGCGAATTACCACTCACTCACTCACTGACTCACTCATCACGATTTCTCAAAAACTATCGAACGGATTGAAATGAAATTTGGCATGTAGCTTCCACTAGGACCATAGGTGCTCACTAAGAAAGGGTTTGAAAATATTCGAAATTTAGGGGGGATTTGGGGGGGGGGGTACAAAGTTATTAAAAAACAATTTCTTCAAAACTACCGAACGGATTGGAATGAAATTTGGTATGTAGCTTCCTCTAGGGCCACAGGTGCTCACTAAGAAAGGGTATGAAAAATTTCGAAATTTTAGGGGGGTTTGGGGGGATCAAAGTTATTAAATCACGATTTCTTCAAAACTACCGAACGGATTGGAATGAAATTTGGTATGTAGCTTCATCTAGGGCCATAGGTGCTCACTAAGAAAGGGTATGAAAAATTTCCAAATTTTAGGGGTTTGGGGGGATCAAAGTTACTAAAATCATAATTTCAGTTCTTTTATTATTATGACAATAGTGCTTTTATTATTTTTTAAGATCTATTTATATATAAGCCAAATACCACTCACTGACAAAACACTTAAAAAGAATACAATTACGTTAAAAAGACTGAAAATACCAACCACCACGGGCAACGCCGTACGGGTCAGCTAGTATATATACCTATATATATAATTTTTAATGACACCCCAAAACGTGTTCTGGGGACCATGATCGGTGCTCATTTGCTACTCCCGACCTTGGGTCTTACCATAAGGGCCACTGCAGTAGCTCATTTTTCCTATGGAAATTCACTAACTAGGAAAATGTTTACCTGTTGAGTGAAAATTGAGAAATTTTAGGTTAACCCTAGAACACCAGCGTTAATCGGAATATCTTACGAAGGCGTTCGATAGCTGCCTGCGTCTACTAAATATGTAAGTAGAAATTGATTGCACTTCAGCCTCTAATCCCAGCTCACGCGCTGCTTCGCTCCGCTCGCAGCGTAAAAACTCGCTTTACCACTCGACCTTGCTGCCCAGGATTTTCGCTTCGCTCGTTTATAGTTCACAAATTTTTAATAATTAATATTCCGATATTTTATGATTCCGGTTTTAATGCCTTTAGGACACCGGGTTTGTTACGTCATTAGCTAATTTCCATATAAAAAATGAGCTATTGCATTGGCCCTTATGGTGAGACCCAAGGTCGGGAGTAGCAAATGAGCACCGATCATGGTCCCCAGAACACGTTTTGGAGTGTCATTAAAATTCATATATATATGAATTTTAGCGGCCGCATTTTAGGTCCGATTTGGTTCAAATTTGGTACACGTGTTGGTTGTCTACGTCGCTCGGACGAGTTCGCTAGCCAAAAAAATCCAATAAGCGGAAGTACGTTTTTGGACCGGAAGTAACTATTTTTTGAGATTTTTACTACGATAATGAAGTTTTTTTAGAGTTTTTTCTACAAATATAAATGTAAGATGTTATTCTGCACATTTTGTTTTTTTACGCGACCTTATAGCTCGCTTGGTTCCCCCAAAATCGGCCAAAACGTAAAATACCATACAAGTACCCGGTTCGAAGCCAAGTGGTGCAAACTCGCGAGGCCACTTGGCGCAAACAAATTCTACTAATATATTGCGTACACACAGACAGCTGTTCAACGCCTTCGTGAGTAGACCTATTTCCCAAATTGTTGGTTGAAACCCTAAAACATAGGCATATAAACTTAATTTTGGAAATTTGCTGAACTCACGTCAGCGGTCCAGCTGCGTGGTCGAATTATTTTTATACTCGAAGCTAAAATGTAAATAACGTTCCAGATTTCTGAACAACACTGTGTAACTAGTAAACCGGGATGATAGAATGCACCGCGTACCCGCCCGCAATTGGGCTGTAAACATAAATATGGAGCAGGTTACATGAAGTGAATTCTCAAGAAAAAATCATTCCTGCCAGTCAAACGTACCAGTCACGCGTATATTCTCCTTGTACGGAGTTGTTCCAGCACACAAAGAACGCAGGCAATTAATGTTTAATATTTTTTCTGTTCGGACGACTGTTTAACATTGTCAACTATTTTATTATCTGTCAAGGACTCGTTTATTTGGAAAGATAAAGTCAAGGCCAAGATGTTGTGAAACAAGTTTCGGACGTTTTAATTGTTTTTCTGTTTCTGAAACTATAAAACGTGCAGGTTACGTTGCGGTTTTATTATAACACAGGTTAAAGCGATGGTTCACACGCTGGTCGCTCGTATTGCAGGATATATGTACTGTCACGAGTGAAATGTTGTGTACAGGATATTTTATTTTATATTTTATTTTGCATTTAATAAATAAATAATTCGACCACGCAGCTGAACCGCAGACGTGAGTTGAGCGAATTTCCAAAATTAAGTTTATAGGCCTATGTTTTACGGTTTCGACCGACAATTTGGGAAATAGGTCTATTCACGACGGTGCTGAATAGGTGCAAAATAGTTCGCACGCCATTCCGCATATTGGGAGTATCTTCAATACACAAAGCATTGCGTGCTTTGCACGCCAACCCCCGTATTCCGAGTATCTTCAATACACAATGGATTTAGTACTTCGCACGCCAATCCCATGGTAAAATCATCCATGGCTTTGAACCGGGTACTTTTATGGTATTTTACGTTTTGATCGATTTTGGGGGAACCAAGCGAGCTATAAGGTCGCGTAAAAAAACTAAATGTGCAGAATAACATCCTACATTTATATTTGTAGGAAAAACTCTAAAAAAATCATTCTCGTATTAAAAATCTCAAAAATCTCGCGTGAGGAGGATATTGAGGTTTACGAACGGGCCAAAAAGGAGATCAGGCAAGAATCAGTCAGAGAATGGCAGCGTAGGTGGGAGTCGTCGGGCAAGGGAAGAAGCACCTACTGGTGGTTTCCTTCGTTGGCGAGGAGGCTCTCGTACACCCCCCCCCCCCGGATGAACCCGGGTTTTTCACGGGTTCTTCAAGAGCAAATTGTTCGGATTTAGTTTGGTGGAGGACCGTTTCTGTGATTGTGCAGAATCCCAGACCTGTGAACATCTGGTACTGCAGTGAGGACACTCACCAGGAGGGAACGCTCGTCTGAGGGAAAGTCTCCGTCTACCGGGGATTGGAGGTAGTGGAGAGGAGCTACTGTCCACCAGGGAGTGGTACGAGGTGCTGACGAACTTTTTTGCGCCGTCCTACTCGTTGTGCCGGGAATTGGACCAGGAGGGTGTTTCATCGAGTACTCTTGGATTAGGGGGGGCTGCCTGAAATGAGCAGGGTAGTTCTCCCTGCTCCGGAATGGAAAACAGGGATACTAAAGACATTCTGGGAAGCACCACGAGGGAGAAGACCTTTGATGGATCTCCTGGTCTCGGTAGAGGGTGATGGATATATGGAGCCATTCAATGAAAATAAAATGTACTTTACTTTTCTTATCTAGACCTTCCACTATAAAGGCAATTTGATCGACTATAGCATCTATTGTTGATTTATTCTTTTGAAAGCCATATTGGCCTTGAAAAAGACCATTAAACCTGTTTAGAAAACTCAGGAGTTGTGCCAAATAAAGCTTTTCAAAATCCTTACTTAACACCGGTAATAAAGAAATAGGTATATAATTATTTATTTCCTTATTAACTCCTTTTTTAAACAATGGAAGTGTCTTGGTAATTTTTAGAGGGCTAGGAAATTTGATTCAACTATGTGAAATCGATCAAAAATTCGCATTTTGTTTCTCGAATGATCAAATCACCGACCCTCGATTATCAAACGACTCGATTTATAGAATTTTAAAGTTGAAAGCACATTTGTCTGCAGCAATTTGATAACACAGAGAAACTGTTTGCGAACACACGTATACACTGAATGTCACCGCGTAGCCTATATGAGACATTGTTAATGTTTTTCCTAGAACCTAGAAAGTTTGGTTTACTTTCACGATATTAGCATTTAGTTAGTCAAAGTAATATATTAAAAGAATTTTACGACCGCCTAACAGACATGTTCTTTAAACCAACTACGATTATTTCCCGCTGATCGCGGTACCCGTGGTACGAAATGGGAGGAGGATTTGTACAGTAACCACGATCCACGGCCACTGGTTTCCAGGAAATAGCTTTCCGAGTAATCACTACAATAGCTTTCGAAGATGATGGACCTACAACGGTAGGGCTTCCTGGATGCTTTCCTGTGTAATTATTTCGTACATTCTTTTCTCTGAAATTATTTTGGCAATGACATTTCCTCAGTTATTCAACTGTTTCCTTCTTCTAATTATAAAACAATTCAATTTCACAACACATTTCCTCAGTTATTCAACTGTTTCCTTCTTCTAATTATAAAACAATTCAATTTCACAACACAAACGTGAATGCGGTATCATACCAACACTAAGTATTTTCGAACAACCAACTATGCTGTAACTCTGGCATTTAGGATTCACATGCAAGTATTAAAACTTATATTTTTATCGAATTTTCATAGGTGCTATGCAGTGACTCTTTACGATGAGACCTAAGGTAGTAATGAGAACCGATCATGGTCGCCAGAACACGTTTTGGTGTGTCATTAAAAATTGTATGCATATATATAAATTGCTATAATGTGTATACAGAGTGTTCATAAAGTGCCTTTATTACTTTCTCACTATACTATAGAATAGAGAAAGTAAAGTGACCACAAAAAAATTAATGTTGAGATTTTTGTGGAAATATCCGTTTTGGGACCTCCTGAGTCCCAAAAAGTGGTTTTTACAAAATGTATGTCTGTTTGTATATAAAGCTAAAGAGAAAACTATTCTATTGATTTCAAACAAATTTGCACTAGACATTAGGCCTGTATAGATTCATGAAAATTTTTTTTGAAAAACAACCCCCCCCCCCTTTTGGCCAAAAACCTAAAAAAACTAAGTTATTATTGTTTTATAAAAAACGGCTCTAACGATTTTGATAACATTTGGCTTATTTGTAGCCCTTAATGTACCCTACCATAAGCAAAAAACAGCATCTTTCTAAAAATTCTCGTTTAGCTAAAAATAATAATAACTGATTTTGGGGTTTTTTGGCCGAAAAGGGGGTTGTTTTTAAAAAAAAATCAAAACCATGTTCGTGCATCTATACAGGCCCAATTGACGTGTTTGGTGCAAATTTGTTCGAAATCGATAGAATAGTTTTCTGCCTAGCTAATAATAATAATATTTATTAGTTAATCTCCTATTTTAATATCACCTCTCCTACCCCACCTACAATTATCAAGTCAGAGTGAATCTGTTTTATAATTTTAATATGTTTGTGAGAAAGTATGCGCCAGTTCCTGGTACCGTTTATTATTTTTGAAAATAAGTTAACAAAACTTTGTATATATCTTGTGTTTTATATCAGGACACATTGTTTGACATATCTGAACGTTCAAGACTTTGGGTTGCTTGAGGGGTAGGGGGGGTAAACAATTTCAAATATAAATACACCATTGAAAAGCTTATTAAAACAGAAACAGAATGGCGAAAACCAGAGCTTAGTATCTTGTTTCGTTTGAAAGTAATGGACAATCAAAGTTCTGGTAAATGATATTGCTATCATAACGTCCTAATCTTTATATATAATACGTGAAGCCGTTTCTTGTAAACACAACTCCTCCCTTATTTCTGGACCAATTTTAATGTTTGAGGTTTCAAAAAATTCGTCTAATTTCGTAGTTTTGCAATAAGGTTTTAGATGTCAAAAATTCTTATCCTTAATGGCGTGAGCTAACCTCAAAGGTCGTATTTTCCCCATAAGATTAACATGGAAAATATTTAAAAACCATTTCTACACAAAACAGCTGTTTATAATAAGAAACAAACTAATCCAGCTGATTTCGTGGATGTAAATAACGATGATTACAGTATTCAGAAGGTTATAAAAACATTTTAATACAAAACAGCTCTTTATAATAAGAAACTAACTAATACAGCTGCTTTGTGGAAGTAAATATTGACTTTTATAAGGGAGGAAATGAATTATTTATTCAAATTATAAAATTTACGAACTAATTTGTTTTGAACATTTAACATTATTTACCATCTTAGTTTTGAGGTTATTATTTATAACTTTTTTGTTAGGTTTTTGATTAAGTGTAGACCTGAGCCTTACTGGTTCTTTTAACCTTTATTATTACTGCTGTTATAAAATATAAGAAATAATTTGATTTGAACATTTAACATTATTTACCACCTTAGTTTTGAGGTTATTATTAATCCTACGCTTTTATTATAAATAAAACACAACATATGTTTTTAGAAGGTCGCACCGTGGGTTGGCGTGCGGAGCACGCAGGGGTCTCCCCTAGTTTGTTAAAACTAGGAGTAAGTAGTTGGTAGCCTATGTTATTTTCCAGAACTTTGACTGCCCATTACTTTGAAACGAAGTAAGATATTAAGCTCAAGTCTGCGCCATTGTGTTTCTCTTTTAATAAGCTTTTCAATGGTGTATTACACGACCTACCTTTATATTTGAAATTGTTAAAAGTCCCCCCAAAATCATAGAGGGTCAGATATGTTAAAAAAAGTGTCCTGTTACACAACACAAGATCTATACAAAGTTTTGTTAACTTATTTTCAGTAACAAAAATAAGGAGGAGGTTAAAGGGACTATATGAACACTCTGTAAACAGTAAATGTGTTCGCATTTTTAGCGGCCGTATTTTACGTACATTTTTGTCAAAATTTGGTACACACGTTGGTCTTTTAAATGGCTCGGACGAGTTCGTTAGGCGCAAACAAATCCAACAACCGGAAGCAATTTTTTACCGGAATTCTATTTTTTCAGACTTCTTGTTCTTGCAAGGTTTTTTTTTAACCAATATAGGAGATTATTCTGCGCATGTTGTTTTTTTGCACGACCTTATAGCTCATCTAAAATTGATCAAAACTTGAAATACCATAAAAGTACTGTATTAGTTCATGTCCACGAGGGGGTTTTACCGTGAATCAACTTCTGTTACGAGGGCAGTTACGTCACGAAGCGAGTTTGCCCGCTGCGAGGGAGGACAAAGGTGAAGGTGCAAACTAGCAAAGAGAGTTTTTCCACTGCGAGTGGAACGAAATGGTGCGTAAGCCGGGTTTGGATTCTACTTATATATTCAACGTCTTCGTGAGTAGATTGATTTCCCAAATAGGTTGAAACCTTCAAACTTATAAACTTAATTTTGGAAAATCGCTCAAAACTCACGTGTGCGGTTCAGCCGCGTTGTCGAATTATTTTAAACTTCCCTCGATTTGCGCCAGTTATCGTCACAAGAAGTACATGAAGTTGTATATCCGTAGTTCCGTTTAAAAGGCCATTGAAATTAGGATTTCTGAACAACTTATATATCTGAACCTGAATTTCGAGACACTATATAAAACCTAATAGAAACCTAATGAATGCCATTTGTTGCGTTTTCTACTTTAATTTTGTACACAATTGCCTACGTAACCATTATAGAACAGTCGGTATAGGTTACAACTACCAGTAATTTGCAATACGGCTGAATTTTTTTTTATAAGTACCTTAAAGTATGTAGATTAACATAAAAAAAAGTTTACCAGTCTATCGATTTCCCAAAGTCGAAAAAAAATCGATTATCATTTTTTTCCCCGATTATCCTTAATATTTCGAGCTGGGATGAAGATAGAGAAAAATAAAAAATACCACCGTGTAGGGGAGGTATTTTTCAACAAAAAAGGTCATATGTATTTATTTCCTCCGAGCAATGGTTTGTCTGGAAAAAATTCGATAATGCAGGTATGTATTTTGCAGCAGGGGAAATCACTAAAAGGGGACATCTTATTCATATATTAAGCTTTGGCTCATTCTAAATTGGCCGAATTGTAATATATCGAATTGAAACTTGACGTAGGAGTTAAAATATATATTTTAAACATTTATGCTGAGTCTCAGCTTGTTATCTTGAAAATAACCCGATCTAGGAGTCGATTTCGATTATCGATTTTAGGAGTGACTTTAAGGTACTTATAAAAAAAATCAGCCGTAATGTAAATTACTGGAACTTTTGGTCTAAATTGACCCCTACCGACTGGCCTATTATGTTCCCAGACTTTTACCAAAACTATATACATTTAAATACAGTCAGAGGTGTGAACGGTTTATCACCTACTATATCTAATACTATTTTTATCTTAAATCTGGCATAATCTCAAACTTTATGTTTGGGAAGTACGATGAGATAATGATGATTTCGCGGAAAACTTGAGCGCAGATCGTTAAATATTTGATGTTTTTACTTTCCTTGTACGACGAGAAAGTATTGTTTTCTTTCTTGAGTAAATTCGAACTCGGACTAGAGACAATTCTAACAATAGGACATAGTATGTTATTACAATATTTATAGCAGTGATTTCAATTACATGACTAGATCTACTGACCCACTTCTCGAAATGATCGCGAATTGAAGTCCGATTGATTTCAATCGATAACGCGCAGAAATTGTACAGACTCGTTACGCAATCATTATTAGGTTCTAGCGGAGAACGCAGTGACCAGAGATTTTTATAGAATTACACCAAACTTAACTATTCCCTTCACATACAGGGTGTCCCCGAACTCTCTGGTCCCCTTTTGTCGATCTGTTCCTACTATCGAGACAAACATATTTGACAATATAAACATGGGTCTACGGTGCTTACTTTTTCTTCTGTCTGTCTGTATGTGTTTTTTACAAAATAATTGATATCTAGAGAACTGTTTGACCGATTAAATTCAAACTTGACATGAAGTTATACCTAGCAATGATCTAATTTTAGTAAAATAAACGATTATATCCAATCATACATTTCAAAATGGCGATTGTTTGAAAATGTTAAACATAAATTACCCAAAAACCGTAAATTTTTACAAAAAATGTCAAGACATCTTTTTTGTAGCCCTTTTTATTCTGTATCGGATGGTGTAGCTGTCAAAACAATCGGATGAAGGATAATAGTTCGGTTACGTGTAATAATTGGTTTGTTCGACCCGGCATCCTGTACCAACACAGTAAACACAACAATATGCTGTTACTTATGCTGTTATTATCTTTAACTTAGCTATTATCCTTCATCCGATTGTTTTGACAGTTACACCTTCCAATAGAGAATTAAAAGGGCTACATAAAAAGATGTCTTGAGATTCTTCGTTAAAATAAATTGTTTTCTTGGGTAATTTAGAATAGAAATTTTCATACAGCCGCCATTTTGAAACGCATAATTGGATATAATCGCTTATTTTTCTTAAAATATATCTATATTTATTGTATTTACCTTTTCAGTCTGTTTAAAATAATCCTATTTGAATCTTAATAGGCTACGGCCGTTTCATCTACACAGAGACATCATCAGGCTTCGCGCTCGTCATGAATACAAAACTTCACACATTAAAAACACAAACTCACAACACAATACTTTTTGGTATTTTTAGAGTCAGTTTAACGTGATATTTCAGAATATGCAGAACATTTTGAATGACCTTTGGTCACCGCATCCTCCATTTTCACTCATTATTGTTAAACGTGTTTTTATTTGTATGTAATAAACGAGTTGTAATAATCGACCCCTTTAAATGAACACAAGTGGTGCTGAAACAACAAGTATTGTCGAAAATTCAACAATTTTAAGTCAGTTGTGACGAAATATTAATTGACAAGTAAAATATCAGCCTACCTTTCTAAAGCCGATAACGAATCACTTGAAAGATGTTTCATATACCTAGAACAAAAGAAAAATATGTTAGATAAATTCAGAAAAATACCTTTAAAAAACAAATATTACGTCAAACATATAGCAATTAGAAAAAGGTTGATCCAGCATACACATATAAATCCTGTATTAATATGTCATACTTTGTTTTAGTATATCTTTTATGTAGTCTATACTTATTAGCGAATTTCCATCGCCTACTAAATATGAGCTATTAGAGTGATTCTAATGGTGAGACCTACGGTCGGGAGTGGTAAATGAGCACCGATCGCTCCACAGAACATGTTTTGGGGTGTCGAGAGGTTGGCCCAACTTCAGGAGATGACAGGAGACTTTAAAAAAAAGAAGCAAAATTGTTCAAATGAACGTAGGTCCGGAAAAGCTCCATTTTCTAGATATCAGCGATTTTGTTTTTTTACAAAATAATTCATATCTAGAGAAATGTTTTGACCGATTGAGTTCAAACTTGGCATGAAGTTTAACCCAACAATGGTATATTTTAAGAATATTATATCCAATCGTGCGTTTCAAAATGGCGGCTTCTTGAAAATTTCACACTTAAATCACCCCAAAACCGTACATTTTACTTTCTTACTATAGTATAGAGAAAGTATAGTGATCGCTAAAAAAATCGATGTTGAGATTTTTGTGGAAATATCCGTTTTGGGACCCCCCGAGAAAACTATTCCATCGATTTCGAAAAAATTTGCACCAAACATGCCAATTAGGCCTGCATATATGCGCGAAAAAGGTTTTGAAATTTTTTGAAAAACAACCTGCTTTTTGGGCAAAAACCCCCCAAAAAATCAGTTATTATTTTTTTATAAAAAACTGCTCTAACGATTTTCATCAAATTTGGCTTATTTGTAGCCCTTAATGTACCCTACCATATGCAGAAAACCGGCTTTTTCTAAAAATTCTCGTTTAGCTAATAATAATAATATGTATTAGGACTCTCCTACTTTAATACAATTATGAAGTCACAGTGCATTTGTTTGGTAATTTAAATATTTTTGTGAGAAAGTATGTGCCAGTTTCTGGTACCGTTTATTAAAATAAATGTCAAGGCACCTTTTTTGTAGCCCGTTTCCCTATCAGGTGGTGTAACTGTCAAAACAATCGAATGTAGGATAATAGTTAGGGAAACATCCTGTATATATGTGTTCGCACTCTAACGGCTGCATTTTACGACCGATTTGGTACAAACGCTGGGACGAGTTTGTTAGCCAAAAAAACCAATAACCCAACACAACAATTTGTAACAATTTGTTGAGATGTTTCGTGTTATAAAACTTTTTTTGTGTTTTTATCTAAAAAAAAAAATATATGAGTAGTAGGTTATTCAGCACATTTTTACACGACCCTATAGTCACTAAGGGTTCCCCCAAAATCGATCAAAACGTAAAACACCACAAAAGTACCCGGTTCTAATACAAGTGGGCTATTTTAACCAGAACGACAGACGGGATTCACACCTGCGAACCTCAGTCCACAATCCGCAAGGATAAGGTGCAAACTCGCTAATCGATTTGTTCCGCTGCGAGCGGAACGAAGCAGCGCGTGAGCCGGTGCTGGAGGCTGAGGTGGAAACTAATTCTAAAAATATATTTCGTACACGGAGGCAGCCATTCAGCGCCTTCGTGAGTAGACCAATTTCCCAAATGGTTGAAACCCTAAAACATACATGTACTTAAATTTTGGAAATTCACTAAACTAACGTCAGCGGTTCAGTTCAGTGGGCGAATATCATATTGGGATTTATTTTCAAATATAGTCGCTTAGCTTGTAGTTTTACGTAAAAGAAGGGCTTCGCAGAGGGTCCGCGGCTCTGGTGTAGGTCATTGTAACGTACAATCTAACATCAGAATAGCAGCCAAACATGGTAATTACACTGGACAAGAGTAACAAACCAAAGTTCGGTAAAATCAAAAGCAATACATTCAGTATACCACGTTCACATCATTATTTCCACGTTAAGGAGCCCACGCACGATCTGCGCAGTTGGCCTGCCCCTTAAGACTGTGCAAACTGTTTAACTGAGCTACCCGCACAGTTTATCGGTGCAAAGTAGAGTCTCTCGCGCAGCAGAACTGCGCAGTTTCCTCAGTTTATCGCCCAGACATGACGTCACACGTGATAAACGATCGTGTGTGGAGCCCCTTTAGATGCAATTTGCAGAAACATTCCCGGAGACCTAGTCATCGGTCGCAAATAAAGATTCTAGTCAAAACACACAAAAGCTAACCCTCCCAGTGGCAGACTGCCCAAAGTGACGTTCTCTCAGACGCAAGATACAGCTATTTCGACAATTAGCGAGAATTTGCATATATTTGCATAAGCGATAATTTAACCCACTTAGAATCATCCAATCGCAATAAAACTGGCACCATTGGAAAGAAAATGAATCAAACATTAATTTTTGTATTTACAACTTTTTCGTAAAACGTATATTTACATAGGTAATCATCGTTTTAAAATATGCAAATCGGTCTACAGCTCTTTCCGTGCGCGAATTGCATACAATTGTACTGTTATTTCCCACTTCTTCAACGTTTAAGACCATCTGCAATAATATTTCTTTGGCAATTATTACGATACCATTGGATTCGTCAAGATTTTATCTTTCTGTTGGTGTCTTCCAATCATATGTAACTAACAAACTAGTATTTATTTCAAGAATTACTGTAAACCCTTGTTATTGGACAGTCTCTCAACCAATAAACAGGCCATTTGTCAATCGATATTGGGAAGGCAGTGCCTTATGTTTTGACAGATTTCTTTACACGATTTTGTAGAGCAAAGTCTGAAGTTTGAAACGGTGGTAAGTAATCCAGCAATAACCGGTTTTTTGTCTGTCTAGTCGACAGTTGAAATGTCAGTTCTAGTGAGAAAGTCAAGCGCGTGGGTTCTCACGTTATACAAATGGGGACCTATATGCAGCGTGTAGGGTAGCGGCTTTTCATTAGATTGATATAATTTTGTTATTCAAATAAATATAACTCAAACACTTTTGTGAACTAATGAAAGACGAGTATACCGTTATTTTCTTTGATTTATCCTCTACACTTTGTTATAATAATATTTCATTTTTGGGCAAAGCATATATTAGTAAATGACGTTACAATCTAGGCCTAGGTTTGTTACCAGTCATGTACTTGGAACATAAAAACTGTTTTTTTCAAAATAAAAAAATTGAAATTGATAAATGTTTTTATACAGTTATATTTAGAACTAAATTACGAAACTTTTTTACGCTTACGAAAAAAATACAAAAAATGTTTACTACTTGTTATGTAGGCCTAAAGTTGAACTTTTTCCTTTCGTTACTGAACATTTTTTGTTTCTTGAGCTAATAACTTTTACAATTTCAAAATAAACTAATTTTAGTGGCATATTTGAATTCTTTGAAGTTTCTTCTACAAAAAAGGTATTGAATACTTTTGGATTGGGGTTCATTTACTATTTTTGGCGAATTTTTAAAAATATGCTTGCAAAACGCTCAAAACAGGCTTTTCAATTTTAGCTTTAACCATGCCACTGGGAGGGCTAATCCATTGCAACGCAGATAACGTACCATTATGCTAGTGACTAATACAATAGAGAATTATACACATTGCATTATCATTGATAATCTGGGCTATACGCAGTTAAGTGGTCATTAAATGAGTACTGCAGATGGAAGTAATTACTCTGATATGGGTTAACGATACGACTGTTGCTGATATAAATCCTACCACATGACTTTGAGTCATGCGCAGATTATAAACATTGTGTCTCGCGACCATTCCACAAAATTTTACGTGACGTTCAACAGGTCAAAACTAGCAAAAAATACAATATAACATGTCCTATCTTGCTTAGTTTAGAAGTACGTCTGTATGCGTTTTTTTTTTTAATAATTATCTCATGAACGGTTTGAGATATTCATGAAACTCAGAATGAAAGTTTATCACATTGGTTTACACAAATGGGCAAAGTTTTATTTTGCTGAAGTTATCCGTTTCAAGATGGCAGCGGTTCAAACTTTACAAAGTTTAATATCTAACAAATTTAATATTTTACGAAAAAATGTTAAAATATACAAAATGTAGTCAATGTCGTCCATTTAGTGACAGATCCAATGGTTTTTTTTTTATTCGCATAATGTTACAACTGAGCTTGGCTCATTTAGCAACTTCTAATCTATTATTTTCACAGTGTGATGGGTAACAGCCCAATGGATGTTCCCATATAATGATTAAATAACTTTAAAAAATCAAGTCAGCTGGCTTGGTCCTCTTGAGTCTACGAAGCGGACTGGGTACATCCAACATCCTCAGGATCTCTGTGTTCGGGTGTCCCCGAAGGCGCTGATGGTGTCGTCTTGCATGCTTCCTAATTTCTTCGTCAACCGTGTTGACCTTCAAATCTCTGTGTAGATCTGAGTTTCTGATAAACCATGGTGCATTCACTATGCCCCTAAGTACTTTGTTTTGAAAGACTTGGATGATGCTTCTGTTTGAAGGTTTTGCACAACCCCACAACTGGATGCCATATTCCCATATTGGCTTCAATATCTGCTTATACAGGAGAACTTTATTGTAAGTGCTCAACTCCGAGCGTCTTCCAATTAGCCAGTGCATTTTCCCATATTTAATGTTTAGCTCCTTCTTTTTCATTTTGATGTGCTCCTTCCAGCGCAATTTAGAGTTTAGCGTTAGACCCAGATATTTAGCAGTATTGATATAAGGAACAGGCTTTTCATTTAATTCCACAGGGAGATGTTGTTTTTATGTATTAGTGAAGTTGATGTGCACAGACTTGGCTTCGTTTAGTTTGACCCTCCACTTTTTGGTCCAGTGACTCACTTCATTCAAAGCTCTTTGCAAACCGGTTGTTGACTCATTTACAGAATTTCCTACTGCCACAATTGCGGTATCATCCGCAAATGTTGCAATGTCCACTCCCAAGAGCTCAGGCATATCTCTTGTGTAGAGCAGGTAAAGAACCGGGCCCAGAACACTGCCCTGCGGTACACCAGCACTAATTGGTTTCAATTCTGAGTGCTCACCCTTATACTTCACCCTGAAGTATCGTTCGGTGACATATGAGGTAAGAATTTCATATAGTTGCTTTGGAAGATCTCTGTGCATCTTGTAACACAGCCCCTGATGCCAAACTTTATCAAATGCCTGGGATACATCCCGAAATACACGGGAGCATATCTTCCTTTTCTCAAGTGCATCTTCTATAACATTTGTAAACCTATGCACCTGCTGAACGGGAGAATGTTTCTCTCGGAATCCAAACTGGTGTGTAGGTATCAAGTTTCTTTCCTCTATTATTAACTTTAGACGCTTGAGTAACAGTCTTTCAAATAGCTTTGCTGTCGTTGGCAGAAGTGAAATTGGCCTATAAGATGACTTTTCATGTAAGGGTTTACCAGGTTTAGAAATCATGATCACTTCAGCAAACTTCCATTGTCCTGGAACATAACCCATTCTGAAGCAGGCATTTATTATGTAAAGCAATTTGTTTAGTCCTTTTTCAGGCAGTTCTTTTAATACCTGCCCTGTGATAAGATCGTAGCCAGGTGCTTTATTAGGTTTGAGGTTGCTCTTAATTACAGTTGATCCAACAGTGTATCACTTTTTATCATTGAGTCAAGGGTAACTGAGAAAACGCAATTATTCTGGCTAACCTATGGGCAGAGGGGTAAGGAGGGTCAAGACCCCCCCCCTAGCTTCCGGGGAAAGGAAAATATGTACATTATTAATTATAGTCGGGTATTTTCTTTAAAGAGATTAGCACTAAAATATGTTTTAAATGTTATGTGCCGTTTGATTTTACATATAGCCTACGTATTTTATTTTTTACAAGAGTTCAAGCATGAGCTGCTGAGTCATTACTTGGTGCGGCCTCTAGGAGTGTTATAGGTCTTTGTGTATTCACTGACGGTGTAAAGGTACAGACTCGATACTGTGTGGGTTAATATTTCACCTGAACAGCCAAATTGGCATGAACAATTTCAAAATTTTTCTCGGGGAGGTCGAAAATATCCCTAAAGTCCTTTTGCCGAAGGACGGGAGGGTACTCCTTAACACGTTCACTGCTACGCAAATTTCGTATTTTCTACGATAGGAGCTGGCCTTTTATTTTTTATATTTATAGTCTAAATGAGTAGAATTACTTTATTTTTTTTAACCTTTCTACGTAATAATCACTAATATTTTAAAGCGGACATACATGTGCGTCCATATCATATAGGCTTACAATGGGCGTGCGAAGCACGCAATGCATTGTGTATTGAAAATACTCCTAATATGGGGATTGGCGTGCACAGCACGCAATGCACTGTGTATTGAAAATACTCCCAATACGGGGGTTAGTGTGCAAAGCACGCAATGCACTGTGTATTAAATACTCCCAATACGGGGGTTGGCGTGCAATGCCCTGTGCGTCTGCCGCTTCTCATAGTGTTCAGTGTCAAGCTCACATGTGCGTCCTTAGCAGTGAACGTGTTAAGCCCTATACCTCGGTCTAGCCCCCCACCCCGCCTAGAAAATATCATATGTGCGCCCATAGCTGAAAGTAGTTTTTAGTGATTACTACATTCAAGGAAAGGGATCATGGAAACCACTTTCAGCCATAATTATTGCATTTACCCGTAGTGGAGGGGAGGGGTTTCGTCGCGCGCTAGGCAAAACAGAAAGGCAGTTGTCGTAGCAACCGATGCACCCCGTGTTGCCAGATTTCTGTTATATTGCTCGACAGTGCAAACAGGTGAACAGCGATCTGCTTTTGTAATTCTTGAACCAGTTTGCTTGGTGAGTAACTATCAACATGGCAACATTGAGTCGATGCCTCCCCACACCAACGCACTCGGCCGATCCTGAAGCACTTTAAATCAAACTATAACTCACCGTCGAACGTCTAGCTCATCGAGCGCCTTCCTCTCTTTGGACGTTCGAACGTGGCTTCTACTTTCTGGGTGCGTTATTAAACTATTTCCCTTCTGTTCTTTCTTGAAACCATCTGTTAGTGGCCTAATAACTTTTTTTTTTGTCTCGTTGATGAAAGTTCTTTGTTTATCTGGGTTCTTTCATCTTCATTTTCATCTTACATAAATCTCCTTTATAACAATCTACGGTGTACGAAGGTTAACAACAAAGATTTACATAACGGATTGTACGAAAAGTCCTTTTCTAGAACAATAAATCACGCCCAGAAACAACCACCTCGACAGCTAGATCGCTATCATCACTCGCACACGGATTAAACTTACTATTTTCAAGCTTAAAGACTGGTATTAGAAAATATTTTAGCGGATTTTCATAGGAAAGACGAGCTATTGCAGTGATCCTTATGGACAGACCTAAGGTCGGGAGTAGGAAATGAGCACCGAACATGGTTCCCAGAACACGTTTATGACTGTCAATAAAAATGTTATATGTATATGTTTATGTGTTAACACTCAAACGGGCGCATTTTAAGTTCGATTTGGTACAAATTTGGTACATACGTTGGTTGCCTAAGTCGCTCGAACGAATTCGTTACCAAGAATATTTCACAACCGGAAGTAATTGTTTTTTTCATTTTTAGTCCTACAATGAAACGTTTTAGGGTGTTATTTAAACAAATTAACGTAGTATATTATTCAGCACATTTTGCTTTTTTTTACACGACCTTATAGCTCGCTTGGTTCAACCGAAATCAATCACACAGTAAAATATCATAAAAGTACCCGGTTCAAATCCACGTGAGGGCTTTTACCGTGGGCCGAGGCCGACGGCTTTACGGAGCGAAGCAGTCCATAACCCGAGGCCGCAAGGCTGCAGACTCGAGTGGATCGAAGCAGCGCGTGAGTCGAAGCTGGAGATTTAGGTGCCAACAAATTCTACCAATATATTTCATACACACAAGCAACTATTCAGCGCCCTTCTTCAGTAGACCAATTTCCCAAGTAGTTGGTTGAAACCCTAAAGCATAATTATAATTGACCGCGCGTTATCGAGGTCTCCGTTTTAACTCGACCGTTCTGCATTTCGTCTGTGTGTCTGTATGTCTGTGTGTCTGTCTCACGATTATGGCCAAACGCCTTGACCGATTTTGATGATTTTTTGCATGAATGTTCCTTATTCCTATGCCGAGCCATGTATATATACGGTTTTTTCCATTTTTCATTTTTAACCCCTTAAATAAAATAAAAATGGCGGCCGGACCGTTTCTCTCAGTGTAAGCTTTTTTCCAAAGCCAGTTTGTGGCTTAACCTTAAGTCGAATTTAAAAACTAATAACATTTTGCTACAAGCAAATTAAATTTTAAACAAAATTGTATTCTTGATTTTTTTCCGTATCTCTAACGGTAAGCTCACAAAATGGCCGTAAACTTCGAATTTGTTAAAAATCGTCCAAGTTTTTGTATTTTAACCATGTTTTTATACGTTTATTCTAAACTAATTCAAAAGTGTTCCATAGCTTTTTTGTAGATAAAGGTTTAAAGAATTCATATATGTCAGTAAAAAAATTATCTATATATACATAATTAATTTGCTAGGGGTTATTTTGTGAGTAGAACTCCTCCTAGAGTTTTTAACCGATTTTGATGTTTTTGGTGTCATTTTACAGAGCTCACTCTGAAGTTGTGCTTCCCTTAAAATGAGCTCAATGTATGTTAAGGGCTTAGCCGCAGTGGCCCTCAAAGTTGCCATGTTAATCTTATGGAAGGTCAATCTTAAGGAAGAAGAAGAAAGATTTCTTTTGATTTTATCAGGGGCACAAAAAACAGCTGTTCGTATGAAAAGCTTAAAACAGCTGATTTTGATCAACAGCTGATTTTGATCAACAACTGATTTGGATCAAAAACGAAATATAATTTTAGGTTAGGTAAATCAAGCAATAGCGAAGCATTGCCATGTCCACTAGTTAAAGTAAAATTAAGAAAGTTATTAGCTCAAGAAACAATCACGTTCAGTAACGAAAGGAAAATGTTTAACTTTAGACCTACATAAAAAGTAGTAAAAACTATTGTAATTTTTTTCTTAAATGTAAATAAGTTTCGTAATTTAGTTCTAAATAGAATTGTATAAAAATATTAATCAATTTAAAATTTCTTATTTTGAAAACACCAGTTTTTATGTTCCTACTACAAGACTGCTAACAAAACTAGGCCTGTTTTGAATACTAATTTAGGAATATATCTCATTTGCAAAAAAAATACACATTATTATAAGAAAGTGTGGAGGATAAATCAAAGAATTGAACTGTATACCTGTAAATTATCATTGTAAATTTCATAAAAGTATTTGACTTAGCTTTACAAAATGAGATGAAACAAATGAAACCTAGCGGCGATAAAGGACATACAAAAAATGACCGCTGGACAGCGTGGAAAATGTTGGTACATGGGTTGACATCACTATCACGACGTTTTAACATTGTTTGTTTTCATTATTTCTAATATTGGAATATGATATGGAACTTAAGTTAACTTATGATACATTGTTAAGTTTGAGTTATTTAAGTATGCAAATATTTAATTGTACGTTGTCCCTCTATAACGCGATATTTTTAGCTATCTTACGCATTATTGACCTAAATAAAACACAAAGCCTCTAAAAGAAAATCTTTAGCAGTTAAAGCTCAAGAAAAGAAATAAAAACGAGAACTAGAAATCCCGGAATCGCGGGAATTGTAAGTAATGTTTCACAGGCTAAACCTTGTGCTTACTTCCCTACTGGCATACCATTTTTAACCTAAGCTCAAAACCACATTTGTTATTTCAACGAGCGAGGTCTACTGTTCACAGAACTACTAGTAAGAATTTAATAATTTTTATAATAATAATTTTTTATTGATTCCTTTTTATATACAATTAAACAATATACTAATGTCTAGGAAATACCCAACCATCTTTTCCAGTAACCGATGGTTAGTGCATTTGATAAACTAATAAACAAAGATTTTGATAATAACTAGAGAGAGAAAAAAATAAAATTTTTAGATTGGTCTACCTTTTAACACATACATTTTAACTGCT
>JAGFPH010012072.1:2782-18912 GCA_018207615.1 Philaenus spumarius | reverse complement strand
TTGGGGGGATCAAAGTTATTAAAAAATGACTTCTTCAAAACTACCAAATGGATTGGAATGAAATTTGGTATGTAGCTTCCGCTAGGGCCATAGGTGCTCACTAAGAAAGGGTTTGAAAAAAATCGAAATTTTAGGGGGGGTTTGGGGTTATCAAAGTTATTAAAAAACGACTTCTTCAAAACTACCAAATGGATTGGAATGAAATTTGGTACGCAGCTTCCTCTAGGGCCATAGGTGCTCACTAAGAAAGGGTTTGAAAAAATTCGAAAATTTAGGGGGGATTTGGGGGAAACAAAGTTGTTAAAAACGATTTCTTCAAAACTACCGAATGGATTGGAATGCAATTTGGTATGTAGCTTCCTCTAGGGCCATAGGTGCTTACTAAGAAAGGGTTTGAAAAAATTCGAAATTTTAGTGGGGTTTGGTGATCAAAGTTATAAATCACGATTTCTTCAAAACTACCGAACGGATTGGAATGAAATTTGGTATGTAGCTTCATCTAGGACCATAGGTGCTCACTAAGAAAGGGTTTGAAAAATTTCTAATTTTTTTTAGGGGTTTGGGGGGATCAAAGTTACTAAAATCATAATTTCAGATCTTTTATTATTATGACAATAATAGTGCTTTTATTATTTAAGATCTATATACATAAAAACCAAAAACCACTGACTGACTGAACACTTAAAAAGAATACAATTACAAAGGCTAAAAATACCAACCACCACGGGCAACGCCGTACGGGTCAGCTAGTCTATCTATATAAAAGCGAAATGGCACTGATTCATTCATCAGCAGAACTAAAAATCTACTGAACCAAATGAGTTCAAATTTGGCATGCATGTTCAGTTGGACCTTTAGACGCGCAATAAGAACGGATTTCGAAAACATCCCAAAGATAAGCCCAATATTCGCGTTTTTCTAGCTATTTTTTGCGTTTTCTCAGCTTTTTCGAGAACTAATTGACAGAAAATGTTGAAATTTTGTACTTAGGTTCGTTTAAGGCCTAAAAGTAGTCTGTTAACAAATGTTTGAGATTCTCACAAAATTACGCCAGAAATAGGCGTTTTTGCATTTTTCCTTGCGTTTTCAATGCGTTTTTGATCATCCTCAAATTACGCCCGAACGGATTGGAATGAAATTTGGTATGTAGCTTCCTCTAGGGCCTTAGGCGCTCTCTAAGAAAGGGTATGAAAAATTTCGAAATTTTAGGAGGGGTTTGGAGGGATCAAAGTTACTAAAATTATAATTTCAGATCTTTTATTATTATGACAATAGTGCTTTTATTATTTAAGATCTATATATATATGAAAGCCAAATACCACTCACTAACTGAACACTTCAAAAGATTACAATTACGTTAAAAAGACTGAAAATACCAACCACCACGGGCAACGCCGTACGTGTCAGCTAGTAGCGTATATATTATAGGTTAGAAATGCCTCTATCGGCCAGTTACGTCGGTATTATTAAACCATTTTGTACAAATTAAATGCAATTTTAAATTATTTACACGGCAGGCTTACACAACAATATGATTTTCAATCAATATTACATTCCGGCGATGATAACCTTTTAGGTTTTTCACCAAAATACGAAAACAAAATATATCACTGTATTTAAAAAAAAATATCTAGGCCTAACTTTAAAAAAAATATGCACTGTTTTTTTTGGTAGGGCAAACTTTTTTGTAGGGACTATACCTTAGTCTGAGAGAACCTACTAATGTGGGCTCGGGACAAATTTAAAGCCCGAACATTTATTTCAAAACTCCCCAAAAATATAAAATTTATCATTTCCTTCGTTTTCATTTGTTAAACAGTAAGAAACATTAACTCCTCAAAATCCCCAATGTTATTTACATGGGAGAATTGTCGGTCAGAAGCTCTCTTAAATCGGGAGAACTATTCAACTAATAATGCAATTGCGTGTAGGCTGTATACATTTTTATGTGTGTGATAATAATCTCATATACTTAACCACAGTTAGGCTCAGATAAGGTATTACATTCTAATATGTTTAACGCAAGCGAAGCTCAGTCGTGTATGTTATTTGTGTTTAGGCAAAGCATTTTATATTTGCCACAATAATTGTGTATAAACACAAACTGTACATCTTCTAACACAGTACGGTTATTTCATAATATGGGGAAACTACTTTTATTTCGATGGAAGGAAACCTTCAAACTCTGTATGTATTTTGGATCTTGTATACAATTCCAAATCTAATTTCCTAAGTGTTATATTTGCATAAACGCGCTGGTTTTGGAGTTGGATGTTGGAGTTACGTAAAAAAACCCACGGATATAAATCAACAGTTTTTCACAAATTCTTTGATAATTTTTTTATTCTTGCAATAGTATTTTCATATTCTATAGGATGGAATTATTTATTGTTTTATTAATGTATATTGTAATTTGTCGTAGGTGAAAACATACAAAACCAAGCCGAGCATCACTTCAGAAACAATAATCTGTTTGGGCAATGTGTTATTGTTTAGTTAGTTTGTTCGCAATAAATTTTATTTATGGGTGAATATTGTTTAAGTTTTTCTGTTAACTTATTAACACCATTTAAATGTAGTTAGGGTAGATATAAGCTAAAAAAAAAACGATTAATTTAAAAATAATGTTAAATTTGTATATACGAGCTGCTTTTATAGAAGTTGATTATTTTCCTTTAGAAATAGTGATTAATCTCTTTCTTTTAATTACAGTCTTACTGTCGTGAATTTGATTTTGCTTATAAAATCATGTTCCTACCCTGCATTCGATACTTCTTCTATACTTTGTGTTTCTACAGTCGGATTAATTATTTCATTAAAACGTAAAATGTTGAATTTATTTGAATATATGAACTCAATCAACTAAATCTCCAAAGGAAACTTTTAAGAAGCTTATGTTCCGAAAGGTTTTATGTACTTGCCCGACAGAAGTAAGAACAAACAGTCGTTTCCGCTTCCTAAATGGAATATTTATTATACTTGGGCAGTCAAATGGGTTGTAAATACAAATGTTTGGGGATTGATTTACAGTTTGTAGCGTCGAATAAAGAAAAAACTAATTGCACATTTTATCTCTACAACTACCGTATAATCTGAGACAGAAAAAAAAAACACCTTAATTTAACGAACTTTAGAAAGGAATTATTAAAATATTTACATCTTAAAGTTCGTCGGTTTATCAGTTTACTGTAAAGCGAATCTGTCTACTGCGAGCGAAACGAAGCAGCCCATATTCCGAGGCTACAAGGTCCAGGTGGTAACTCTCAAAGCGAGTTTTTCCTCTGCTAGCCAGGGCTGGAGGATTAGGCGAAGACAAATTCTTCGTTCAAGCAAACAGTTATTTAGCGCCTTCACGAGTAGACCAATTTACAAAATAGTTGGTTAAAACCATAAAACTTTTAACACAAGTTATTATTGGTATATGTGTGTGTGTTGAAACACGCGTTGGTTCATTGCAGGCCTAATTAAAAATATTATTTTGTACTAAAATCTGGACAAACGAATCAACTGTATTATGTCTTATTTAAAAATCATTATTTACTTCCACGAAGGGAGCTGGATTAGTTTGTTTCTTATTATAAAAAGCTGTTTTGTATAGAAATGGTTTTTAAATTTGAGCCGTGTTAATCTTGTGGGGAAAACCCGACCTTTGAGATTAGCTGACGCCAATATAAGGATACAAATTTTTTAGATCTAAAACATTATTGCAAAACTTCGAAATGTGACGATTTTTTAACAACTCAAACATTACATTTGGTCCAGATATTAGGGAGGAGTTCTGTTCACAAAAAAACTGCTACACGTATTATATACGAGGATATGCGATTATTATTTCTTCATTATAAAATTAATAAGTTCTAAATTAATTGATATATCAATAAAATGTTATAAATCAATTAAAAGATAATACAATTTTATCTTTATTTAGATATAGGCTATAATCTATATACAGGATGTTCCCAAATTATGTTTCCAGACTTCTACAAATTGTTCCTTTGGTCAAAACAAGAACAAAACTTTCAATAAACATAGGTCCTAAAACGCTTAGTTTCCTAGATATCCACCATTTTGTTTTTTGTACAAAATAATTCATATCTACAGAACGGTTTGACAGATTGAGTTCAAACTTGACATGAAGCTTAACCTGACAATGATACACCTCAAGAAAAATAAATAAACGAATAAATCCAATCATGTGTTTCAAAATGGTGGCTGTTTGAAAATTTCAAACCTAAAATTACTCCAAAACCTTTTTTGTAGCCCTTTTGATTCTCTATCGAATGGTGTAACTTTCAAAACAATCGGATGAAGGATAATAGGTAAGTTAAAAAGTAATGACAACAAATGTCCATACAATATTGTAGTATTTTACTGTGTTGGTATAGGATGCCGGGTTGAACAAACCAATTAGTACACACAACTTAACTGTTATCCTTCATCCGATTGTTTTGACAGTTACGCCATCCGATAGGGAATCAAAATGGCTACAAAAAAAGATGTCTTGACAATTTTCGTTAAAATGTACGGTTTTGGAGTAAATTAGGTTTGAAATTTTCAAACAGCTGCCATTTCGAAACGCATTATTGGATTTAATCGTTTATTTTTCTCGAGGTATATCATTGTTAGGTTAAACTTCATGCCAAGTTTGAACTCAATCAGTCAAACCGTTCTCTAGATATGAATTATTTTGTACAAAAAACAAAATGGCGGATATCTGGAAAACGAAGCGTTTTAGGACCTATGTTTATTGGAAGTTTTGTTCTTGTTTTGACCAAAGGAACAATTTGTGGAAGCCTGGAAACATAATTTGGGAACACCCTGTATATATAAGCCACTCGCTCACTGACGAAATTTTTTGGGGGTTTGGGGGGTCAAATTTACTAAAAATCCCCTTAAGAAATGCATAGTATAGTATATTTATTGATATATATATTTTTTGTTAATATACATTTAACTTTGATTTAACTATTCGTGCAAAGCTGGATCGGGCCAGCAAGTAACGTATATATAAATACAACATTTTTTTTAAATAAGCCTAGACTTTTATCATCCTTATAAATGTACACAATTACCTAGTTAAAAATCCTCGTCAACATAAGTAGGACTAGTCTGTTGTTTTTTCAAATTAAGTCTGTTGTTGTTAGTGTTCTTTTTTGTTTTATGTACTTCTGATGTGTATCTAATTAATCTGCCTGTGATTTTTCACTGTGGTTTACTAGTTCTAATGTAAATGTTGGTAAACAATTTAGTCCATGCTGAAAAGTATTGTGCTTGTTTCGTTCTAATATAAATTGCACTAATTGACGAATTAATTTCAATTGTAAAACATCCTTTATTTCTTTAATTTATCAACCGACAACTGTTTTAGCCAGTCCGCAGAAGAAGTAATTTTCCCACAAAGTTCAACAGACACAGAAATCCTAATTACTCTTTATATTTGAATGCATACATTATTCAACAGTAAGCCGGGTTTCGTTACATAATTCTACATATTCATGAAGCGAGTCAAATCCTTGTAATTCCTAATAGCAAAGTTTCTCATTCACGTCAAAATTAACTTTGAAATTGTGGTTTACCGCGGATGTATAAGCTTATGTATGTTATGTATACAAGGGCCGAGTCGTTACAAATAAACCCGATGTCTGCGCGGAATATATTGACGGGAATCTGTTTAGATTAGGTCTTAATAAACGCGATATTAAACCGTCTATTACGTTTAACGACTGGAAAAAGAAATTATTAAGTAGGAGTTATGAGAAAAGCAGTGCTTCTTTAAATTCCTAGATCACTGCAATTCGTAAATTTTACGATTTCGTTACCAAAACTAAAATAACTAAGAAAGTAATAAAGATAAGCCATTTCCTCTAGTTTTACTTCGGCCTTGACCGTGAAAGTGCGTAGTGTGGTGTTTGTGCTGCCCTTAAATTATTGTGAGTTAATGAACAAATCTTCGTCGTGGTGACAGCGTAACTTTTAAAATAACAGGGTTTCACATTGTTTGAAAATTAACGCGTATGATGTTTTAAAAAAAATATGTTACTTCATTGTTCTGTTACTGGGAAAACCATTACTTTAAGCCAGGAACGTTACAGGGATTACATCTTTCAACAGGGGCGTTGCTACAACAACTTATTGGGGGGGGGATCTAGAATTTCATAACAATTTTGACCATATTCCCAACTATTGTGTAGGGGTTCCAAACGCGCAGGTAGGGCTCTGGGTTATGTTGTGTGGAATACCGAGTGTGATTATATTGTCTGTAAAGATGGGGCCCTTAATTTGTTTTAAATTACTTTTCTAAGCAGGGTTTCTAACACAGTGCTGTATTCAGTAGATTTTTTGATATTGTTCACGAATTTAAACACGTTCATCACACTATTGAAAAACATTCTCCATATTTTCCCCACCATTTTCTTTTTCCCAATATTTGCCGCAAACTTAAAATTTTACCCGTTTTGAAGGAAAACCCCAATCCGACAACATCATTGTTGGCCTGGAGCAGTTCATCCGGCATTACAGTGCCAGTCAGTGTTGCCACAACAACAAGAGTTGGAAGTAAATTTCCCACAACATCATTTAAAAGAAGACAATGTGTTTATTTGGTACTGACATATTTGGATTTGCCCGACTTATTGCCAGTTTTTGGATTGGAAACTTTAACTTGCATGCTATTTGTGAACGTTGGTAATTACCAACAAAACTTTCGGATCCCAATCCAAAAGAGGAGTTTTTGAGGGTTTTTGCCTGCAATTTATTCCAAAAATCTAAATTCGAACTTATCTTTTGAAATTCCAAATTTCCCAAATTGTTTGATTATAAGTTTATTGAGGGGGAGAGGACGACGCCCCCGGCTCCCCAATAGCAAAGGGTTTTGTCGTGCCAGCAAACAGGCTTCTAGTTCTAGTCCCAATCATACGATAGCGCCACCAGTCACGCAGCTGTTATTTTAAAGACAGTACGGCAACCGCTTGAATTCAAGAGAAAAAAACTTCACCAACTGACGCTTATGTGTGTACTTTTACGAAGAAAAGCATTTTCCGATATTATCGAGACATTATTATTGCGGGGGTTTGGGAAAAATAACAAATTTAAAAAAGCAGTCGCGGGACTGCCAACAGAAGTGATAACTGTAAAGAAAATAAATCGTTGGTCACATTGGTTTAATCTGAAATTTGATCATCTTAACACTACCAAGTAAACTATTTTAACTCAACTTACAAAATGAGGAAGCACAATGTCCATTTCAGAAATATTACCAAGCAAACTATTTTAAAACAACTTAAGAAATGAGGAAGCACAATGCCCATTTCAAAGGTATTGTCAAAAAAACTATTTTAACACAACTTACGAAATGAGGAAGCACAATGTCCGTTTCATTGGTAGCATGCATTTGTTTTATATGGTGATTCGATTACCATTACGGTTCGGTGCGCAAGATTACATTCGAATACCCACGCAAAAAATGCCGAACAGGCCATAAGAAGTTTTACTTCAACTAGATACTAAGAAACATACAACAACTTCTTTCAACCACAAGTTCGACGATTTTCAACAAAGGTAAAACAGTTGTCTAAACAATATTAATTATGGAGCGCATAGAAACCATGTGTATACAAAATGTTAAAAACTACATCTATGAACTGTCTTTTACTTTGTATAATTAATTGTATAAAAATAAAACATTTCAAACTATTGCAATTTCAGTGCATACTGCAGTAATGCCTTATTATCTTTGTTCGACCGTGTGTTACCACACGGGTTCTATTTAAATTACGTTGAATCGGAATGAGCTACCGAATTGAAGATTTACCGTCTGCCATGCTTTTATTCACTAAACTAGATATTGAACTACTATTAATGTACTAAGAACTAGGTCCTTCGCCACTGCTCTCTTCGCCCACCAACCCCGGGCAACCATTATTATTATTGTAATACTCTAATATTTTGACGGAAATGGCAACTGAGCGGTGACGCAGACATAACTAATATATGACTGAGATAGAAAAAGACGCGACCATCCCAATTAATTCGAATTGACATGCATATTTAAATAATCAATTCTCAACATTTTAAACAAATTTTGATATTACCAACTAAACGAAACAATATAATACGTAACTACAGACAATTGACTTATAATACAGTAAGCATTTTGTCTCCTAATCTAAACAACTGTTAGTTGCGGAGAATAATTAGCTGATTATAAATTCGATACATTGATTGCAAACAAACTGTGATGATTAATCCGGTAATCGATACAATAATTCGATTCTTGGTGATACAGCCGGTAAAAATTTATTCGATAACGGTGCCAGAATAGTTGCAGTTTAGCTGGGATCGTTCCAGGGGTCTAAGTGATTTAATAAACGTGTCTAAGTAGATGGTTTTGTGGTAGGTGTGTAGGTGTTGGTTGGTGTAAGGCTCAGTTAGTTGTATTTAGTCGACAAGGACTAATACAGACTTATTTTCATCATCGCCTTTTTTTTAGTGTTGTTTTCCCTAAACTTCGTAGCTGGTGATGGTTGAGCTTACCGGTTTGTATAGGAAATAATAGAATATCGATGGTTCGGCTTGACAGAAAACTATTTAATTTTAGAAATATCTACTTAGAACCATTTGGTTTGGGCCTTCGAATGCAGTTCAAGGTAGGATGAATTTAGTGTCGGTTGGAAAAATATTTAAATAGAACGTTCGATGCAGGCTTACGAACAGTCTTTCGAATTCAGTTCAAGGTAAGCTAGGTTTCGAATCGATCTATCAAATATTTGGTTTATGCCTACGAACAGTCTTTCGAATGCAATTCAAAGTAGGCTAAGTTTTGCGTCGGATTTATTTTATTTATATAAATATTTTTAATTTAAAGTAATCTATTTCGTAAACGTAGCTAAAATATATATAAATATAGGCCGCGCCCTATAAATAGTTATTACTGTAATAATAACTATAAGTTATTATAGGTATATTATACCTGTTTAGATAGGTATATTATATACCTATAAAATTTAAATCTATGATAAATTTTATACATTATATCATGTAAGAAATAAATGTACAAATTTTCAGCTCACTAACTTTAAGGAAAATTTAACTATAATTTTAATTGTGTTAATAGTTGTTAGGGGAAGGTGTCGTTTCAACCCTTAAATCAAAATTAATTCTACCCTTTATTACTCATGGATAGTGTGGCTTTTTATTAGTAAAACTATTGTTTTCAATCGGTTCAGTAGTTCCAGAGATTACCCCCTACATACTAACAAACAAACCAATTTTACCTCTTTATAATATTAGTATAGATAAAGTGCCATTTTTTAAACGTAAAATTTATTCTCGAAGTAACGTCTTTTCTCAGCCATTTAAAGACTTGTACAAACCAAGAGAGTACAATAAAAGTCGGAAGAAATAATTACAATTGCAAATACCTTTTACGAAAGGTTGGAATTCTAAGGCTAGGGACACACTATCCGAGAGATCGCCTGGACCTACTTTACCCGGAATAGGGCCCGAGTGGATCAGATTGTGTTGACAGAACACACTATCCGAGCGAATGCCCGGAGTCGATCAGTGAACAGTTGTTTTGTCACTATGGAAATTCTGTATTCTGTTTAATTTGTATACAATAGTAACAACTACAATACAACAGTTATTGTACAACTGTACAATATACAGTTTAGTCATCAATTGTTGATTACTTAAATCTGTTGCATAAATTATGTGTATAGGCCTACATTACTTTCATTGTAATCATTCAGAATCACGTTTAAAAAAAGTAGAAGTAATAAATCAGTCTGATTTTTAATTGTATTAAGTTTATATTGTGTTAATAATTTATTTTTTTATAGCCTTAATAAATCAGTTTTACCCTGTTTTCTAATCATTTTAAATTTTTTAATATAATTGGTTTTAAAAGAAATTATTAAATCTATGTAAATATCCAAAGACGACGACATCCCGTAAATGCAAGCCTAAAAATATTTCAGCACACAAGCCACGGGTATGCACAGTTGTACCCGTCTAGGGTTGAAACAAGACTGCCAATGGCTGAATGGCTCCGTTCTCTTTCCGGGTCCCGGGTGATTGAACGTGTAGTGTGTTCTTTGTCATAAGACACAATGCTTCTCTACTTCGTTCCGAGACTCGGACGGGCTAACGCTCGGCCAAACGAGTAGAGAATACCCGGACGTGCTTCCGAGTGCTTCCGAGACCCGTCCGGACAAACTGTCGTCCGGGCGTAGTGTGTTCTGCCTCATGCTTCCCTACGTATCACCACTCGGACCCGGTTCCGGGTAAAGCCCGTCCGGGAAATCTCTCGGATAGTGAGTCCCTAGCCTAAGCCTCTCTAAACCTCGGTCCTTATAGTTCATTCAAGTTTGAAATACTTTGAAATTATTCATTAAAGTTGATCAAGAAAGTAATTTAAACAGTTTTCATTACATGGTGTACTTGTTAATATTCAGTGAACGTTCTTTGTTTTCCAATGTAATCTAACCTAACAAAGGTGATGGTTGTGAGTAATAACTGATTCTAAATTTGCAAAGTTGGTTGCTATGGTGACGTATGTAACCAAATTATGCTTTTAATCCGAACAGATGTTTTATCTATTATAGTTGTATTAGTGAAACCTCGAGATTTAATTATTTTTCCGTTTCAAAATAAAACATTTTCAAAATTCTTTCTTAGTTTACATTTACGACCCCGTAATAACATACCTTTAAATTTTCGTATCTGCACTTTAAGTAGTTTTTGAAGTGATAACTTCTATAGGCCCGTCGGGCACTTTCGCTTGACTATGTTTCTGGAATCTCGCGTCACGCAACATTTTGCGTAGACACAAGTCAGAGCATGAAGAGGGAATATTCAATACATAGTATATAATATAGACAAGTAAGCGCGTGGAGAGGGAATATACGATACATAGTATATAATAATACGTTCTTATAAATATTATAATATTGCATACACTAATACCTCACTTAAAATCATTAGTCATTAAATAAATACTGCTTACATTATAATGATCACTATTTTTCGCATACTTATTATAATTATAATATTATTACATAATGATATTATAATTATAATAATATTGCTACACTATAATATTATAATTATATACATATATATACATATGGTTCTCCAGTGAAGGTGGTAGTGTCCATGGAAGACTTAAAAAGTTTGTAAACTCTGAGTAGGTTAGGATACAAGTTTTTCTAAAATTATGTAAATGTACAACAGTGTGAATGTGTAAGAGCGTATGCAAAGTTAATTTTTGTAACATGGGTGTTTTTATCTTGTGTATATACAATTAAGGGACATTCTGGGAATCTTTTATTTGATAAGAGGTATTTGGGTGAAGCGTTTTTATATTATTTGATGTTTTTATATACAACATTGTTTGTTTTTTTAATATTTTTTAGTAATTTTCACTGTAATTATAATTAAAGATTCAATTCCATTGCTTCAAAATAATGAAAGTTTAAAAATAATTTATCATAATATTATAATATGAGAAGTGATTCTGATTTGTTTTTAAGTGAAATAGTTAATTTAGGAAACCAGATGATAATTAAAAATGCAATTAGTGCATTGTTTTAAAATATTGAAATTTAACTATAATGAATCAATATAAAAGGTATGAGAAGTCATTTTGATTTGTTTTTGAATGAAATTGTTACTGTAATTTAGCAAACCAGACTGATAGTTGAAACTCAATTAGTACTTTGGAAAGTTTAAATATAATTAATCAGAATATTAGAAGTATGAGTAGTAATTTTGATTTGTTTTTAAATGAAATAACTAATTTGCAAAAGCAGCCTGACATAATTGTATTGACTGACATTTGGGTGAGAAGCGATGAGATGAATTACTATTCTATTGACGGTTACAAAATGTTTTATCATGGCAATGATAACTATATAGGGCAGGCGGGGTGGTTGTTTACGCAGTGATGTGGCAGTCTTATCTGAGGTTTGTTCAGCTGATTGTCTGTTGATAACTATTCTTGATGCAGGTCTACGATTTACTTTATTTGCTGTTTCATTTCCGACCCTTTAATGGATTTTTAGATAACTTGGAAAATATTTTCAAATCTCTTTCTTTTCAAAACTTTGTTTTTATTGACGATGTTAATAGTGATATTCTGGCGGATAATATGGCAGTTCATAATTATGTTGGATTAATGGCTAGTTTTGGATTTACTTCTCTTATTAACGAGCCAACGAGAGGTACTCAAAATACTAGGACGTGCATAGACCATGTTTTTATTAGGTTTTGTTATAATCTTAATCGTTTGTTAACTTATAAGGCCAGTGTTTGCAACGTGGACATAACAGATCATTCACTTGTTTTAGTCGAGTTCAAATATGGTCGGAACACTGAAAATGTTTCTTTGCCTCTTTATAAAACTAATTTCGAAAAACTTCATAATGAGTTAATTTATAATAATTGGTCGTCGGTTTATTCACAAAACTGCCCTTCTCAGGCATTTCAGGTATTTCTCGACATTTTGTGCTCAACCCTGGAAAACTGTAAGGAAATAAGTACAGGGAGGGAAAACGTAAAGGAGTAGAAACCTTGGATTTCTCAGAGACTTTGCGTTAGGTGTAGGTTGAGAAAGAAATTGTTTAAATTTATGATTGCCAAACCTAATGATGTTAGGTTTAAAAGATATTATGTTAGGTTTAGAAATAAACTCAAATCATATCATAGGGAGGCTAAAGAGGGATTCTATCTTGCTCTTTTCGAACAATTTGCAAGGTGACGTGAGGTCTCAGTGGGGTTTGATTAACAATGTGATAAAGGATCCTAAATCAAAATCTGAGATAGACAAAATTTCCTTTAATGATGTAGAATTTACAGATCCATTGAGTATTGCGAAAGCTTTTAATGATTACTTTCTTTCTATTCCAGATCAACTTAAAAGTGATATTCCAAATATTCAAAACTCTAATACTTTTGACAAAAATTTTCAGCCTAAATTTATAACTAAATCTATTTATATGTTGCCTACAACTAATGCAGAGGTTTTAAATATAGTTAATAAGTTCAAATGCAGGAAAGCACCGGGTTTAGATAATATTGGCGGATATGTTATTAAGCGTATGATTGTAAATATTGTTGACATACTTACCTATCTTTTTAATTATAGCATTGAAAATTGTATTTTTCCTAAGTGTTTAAAATCAGCCCTTGTTATACCTCTTTACAAACGGGGTGAAAGGGAAATGGTTGCTAACTATCGTCCTATTTCGCTCTTATCTTGTTTTTCACAGATATTGGAAAAGGTTGTAAAGAGCCGGCTTGTGTCATTCTTTAACCGTCATAGTTATTTCAGTAAGAACCAATTTTTATTCAGGGAGGGTTTATCGACGGAGGATGCACTTTTGACATTTTTTAGACCTATTTTTGAAAGTTTAAATAATGGAAATCCATGCGCGACTTTATACATAGATATAACGAAGGCTTTCGACACAGTAGACCACAAAATACTTATAAATACATTTTGGTACGCGGGGATAAGGGGATTACCTCTGGAGTGGTTCTGTAGCTACTTGAGAGATAGGGAACAATGTTCTAAAATTGGCGGAATGGTCAGTAAAATAGGGGTTCTTAGGCATGGAGTCCCTCAGGGATCTGTGCTGGGCCCAATACTGTTTCTTGTATACATTAATGATTTATGTGAAGCTAAATTTAATGGCGGACTCACGGCCTTCGCTGATGATACCGCTCTAACGTATTCGAGTACACATACAATTCTTTGTGATATGCAAGAAGAACTAATTAGGTTAAGGTATTGGTTTGATAAAAATGTTCTTGTATTGAGTGAAAAAACAAAATATATGGTGTTTGGGCTTCGGAAAGAATGAAATTGTGTTGGAAATATAATTTAACATAGGTTTAGCTGTGGAAACTTTAATAATTGCAATTGCTTGCCTTTGGATAAAGTAAACCAAATAAAATATCTAGGTTTAACAATTAATTCAGATTTTATATGGGAGGGACATATTAGGAAACTTAAGGGAGAAATGTATAGTGCGCTAAGAAAATTGTATTTATTAAGTAATATTTGTCCTCCTAAAGTTTTATTATATGTATACCACGCGTTAGTGAGTTCTCGCTTGGGTTATGGGTTGAGTTGTTGGGGTGGTACTTATCTCTCCACGCTCAAACCTATTGTAACAATTCAAAAACATATTGTAAGAGTAATCTCGAGGAAATCTAGACGCGAACACTCTTGGCCTATTTTTTATAAATTAAAAATCTTACCGTTAAGACATATGTATATTTTTAAAATTCTAAAGCTGTTCCGGACAAAACATTATTATACTCAAAACAATAGTCGCACCACGTATCAACTAAGAAACAGTAATCAAATGGTAGTTCCTAAACCAGAACTTACTTTATACAGACACTTTTTTACTTTTAACGCTCCACGCCTCTACAATATGGTTTCATTACATGCTAGAAAGGATTTATTGGCAGGGTTTTTAAGAGATGTCAAAGCATTCCTGTTTTCTGTTGAGGATATTGAATCTTTAATCCAAGTTGTTGAATGACGCATAGTTGGCTCTAATAATTGCTAATGGATTGTAAACCATTAGTACTGTACTTGGCATGAATCCTGTATTTTGTGTAGTGCTAAAATATTGTTTTTTTATTTAAGACTGTGATTACCTTGCAGGTGTCAATTAATTAAGTAAATAATTATTTTTTCTTTTTGTAATTTTATAATAACTAAATAGTGTAGTTTAATTTTGTTAATGTGGTTGAACGGCGACACAACTTTTTTTTCATTTTCTTTTTTCATAGCCAATGAAGTCACAAACAGGCAATGCCTAGGAGACCCCTATATTATTTATTATCACTAGATTTAGGTTTAAAAGGTTTAAATTTTTTATTTTTTAGTAGATATAAGAAAGAATTGTGTTTATTTTTGTAAAAAAGAATTGTATAGATGTTTGGTGGTAAATAAATAAATCATCATAATAAAAATTTAATAAAAAAAAGATAATATTATAAATATGCAATTTCAAAATATGATGTAATATTTTTTGACAATATTTTGACTTGTGTAATTTGTTGAACTTTATTCTCCTCTAATATTAATATTGATAAAAATATAAACCGGTCATAGAAGTTATCACTTCCAACGTGTGGTCTTAAGCACACCCAATGTTTTTCCTCTACCTGATTCTATGTCAAGTCAGTCATTCAGGACAAAGTATAGAGATATTAAACCAATCCACTGTGTTTATCATTTTAGTCTGTGAAAACAATGTAACAAACCTACACTACATGTAAATCCGCCGAGTTTTGACTAATAAACATTTACACTTCCCCGTGTGTCTATATAAATGGACCTCGGTTAACAAAAGATTATATTTAATTGTAACGGGGAATGTATTTTCACAGGGGTGATTTTATTTTCGTTCAGTTGCACAACCTGTATCGCCTGCAGCTTGCGTCAACAGTTGCAACAAAGGCTTCCGTTTAAGGTAATTAATTTTCGGAATGTCACGTGAACTTTAAAACGTTCAACTAGAAATGTTTTTTCTATGTATTTGAAATATTTTTGTAGAAATAAATTTAAAACTTTATACGACTAATATTAGCAAAACCGTTTCAAAGCTTAATTATTTACTAACACAACAAACATAAGCAAACTGTAAAGTAGTCTGATCTAAGAACATAGTTCTACTTTACAACAAGCGGGGAACTTTTTGAAAAAATCATTTTCTTTCCATCTGACGTTTATAATTCACTTCAAATGTTTAACGAGATGTAGCTAGGCTAGGTGTTGTTTTATAAGCATACACTGGAGATAATAATATACCAATGTAAAGATTGTATACGGAATTAAAACATTAATAAAAAGAAAGCTGTCGCGGGACTGCCGGGAGTGAAAACAGTAATGAATATCAATCGTTGGTCATATTGGTTTAATCTGAAATTTGATTTTTTTTAACACTACCACGTAAACCATTTTGACACAACTTATAGAATGAGAAAGTACAACGTCAATTTCATAGTTATAACCTAGTAAACTATTTTTAAAACAATTTAAGAATTGAGGAAGCACAATTTCCATTTCAGAGGTATTACCAAGTAAACCATTTAAAAACAACTTACGAAAT
>JAGFPH010012071.1:19693-31841 GCA_018207615.1 Philaenus spumarius | reverse complement strand
TGATGAATTAAAATATGAGCGACCAATTGAATAAAATTACATATAAAGCAGCTATTTGTTCTAATATTTCCATTAACAACTGATTTCACACTTTAAAGCAACTATTTGTATTTCTAACTTTTAGATTAGGTTTTTATTAAAGTGTGCACCTGAGCTTTGCTGGTTCTTTTAACCTTTATTAATACTGCTGTTATAAAATATACGAAATAATTTGATTTGAACATTTAACATTATTTACCATCTTAGCTTTGGGGTTATTAATCCTACACCTTTATTATAAAGAAAACATAACATAATTATGTGTATAGGAGGTTCCAACTGGGTTGGCGTGCGGAGCACGCAGGGGTTTCCCCCATTATTATATAATTGTAAATCGTACAGTCTCTTAGTTACATAAATAAACAATATTTTATAGTTGCTTTGATGACAATCATTATATATTATTTACGTGTGTTTATTAAATCTAAACATTGTATATAAATTATGAACATTAATTTCTTTAGAATCCCAGTCATCTTTATTGAGAAATTCATCTTTACATATTACTGAAAAAAACTAATTTAACCTGAAGTAGTTCCTTTATTTATAGGCTATGAGGCGATTCATTGGCTGAGTGAAATTATTTATGGTGCAATAATATTGTAAACAAAATATAAGCCCATGCTACGCGTTATTACGTCAAAGCAATAATAGTAAAAATAATAATCAAAACTAACATAAGTAGACTACTTTAGGCCCATAACTACACTCACAACGCCAAGGTGTTATATTATGAACCAATAACTTAGTGCTATGTTTTAAGTTAGTTAAACTAAATGCTTTGATTTTAAAATAATGGTTACCTAAATATTAAACATGGAAATATTCGCTTAAAAAAAGTTGAGACAATGTTTCAGAATGCAAATACATTTCAGTGCACAAACCATACCAGTTCAATATTTTAATTTTAGTTTTGAGACGAAAGTTTAAAAGTGACCGTCAAAAATGCCCTTCAATGTGTTTCCCAACAGTTTAAGCTATTTGTGTTAGATTATTTACGTTTGCGCTTCATTTACTAAATAACGTTGTAAGTAAAATTTTGCAAACGATTTAAACATTTTTTTCTGTTTATAGGGTGAAAATAGAGAACAGTCTTCGTAAATTAGCAGGTTACCACCCTCCTCTGGCGCTACTCAAAGCTCTGAATCCTCTTCAAGTGTTCTACCCTCGTAAAGTGAATAACCCCCTCCCGCCAACTCCGTCTCCTCAGCTTACTTCAGCCCTCGGTTCCCAACAGTTCCCCTCCGGTATCTTCGAACAACATATTAGACCAAGTTCCAACCAGAACATCCCTCAGCAGCCTCTAGGAGTGTCTACATCTTTTCTGGAGAGCAACTCCTTGAAGCCAGCATCGGATCAATCGCAAAACTACCCTGCGTTCTTACCACCGCCTCTTGGATTTGTCGCGTGATTGGAAACTTAGTTATATTAAGATAATTTATTGAAAAAATGTAATTTATAAAATAGTAAAGTAGTAAAAAATAAATAAAAAAACTTGAATCGTAATTAATTAATTGAATAGGGAATTGAAACGCTTCGTCGCTCTAAATTTGTTTACCTTCATCCTTAAAAAAAAATTGGAAAATGGTTGACCCTAAAGGCCATCTATGTAACTTCCCGCTAAGTTTAATTACAACAAACACTATTTTTGGAAATTTTGAACTGCCATAACTTTTTAATGAATCAACCGATTTTTATGCGATTTGCGGCAATCGATGCAGTTTTTTAAGTCCATTGAAAGAACCAACAACAAAAAATTTTCAGATGAAAAGTTTCGGAGAAATTGAGGAAAAACACTTTATTTGATTTTCTTTCGTTCACGATATCTCGCGAATGAATCAACCGATTTTTATGCGATTTACGGCAATCGATGCAGTTTTTTAAGTCCATTGAAAGAATCGACAACAAAAATTTTTCTGATGAAAAATTTCGGAAAAATTGAGAAAAAACACTTTTTTTATTTTATTTCGTTTACGATATCTCACGAACGAATTAACCGATTTTGACCGGACTGGTAGCGATCGACGTCACTTTTCAAGGTTAAAAGCTGATTAGATTTAGGAATTTGTCGGTAAATCCGTTTAAAAGTTATTCCAAAAAAACCTGATTTGAAAAAAATTTATTTCTTAGTTTTTTCGAAATTTTTCAGAACCTACCGGTCCGAATTAGTTGAAATTTTCAGGAAATCTAAGTTTGATGGAACTCTTTAGAACGCCGTTTGGTAGGATCCAATCGGTTAAGCCGTTCAAAAGTTATAAGCGGGTCACATACTTACATACACACACACATACAGACATGGTGACACCCTCTCGGGAGTGGTCAGGGAAGATTCCTATGACCTCAAAACGTGGAGATCTGATGAATACACGATTTTCGAAAAACGGGGTGAAACCAATAACTTCCCGATTTTAGAAAATTTTCAATTGTCTTTTAGTGGGAAGTTAAAAATGTATCTGATTTGATTGTATTCAATGCTTGTATGTAATAATCAAATCTTTCTAAGGAGTTTTAGTATAAATTCAACTTGCAGTGTATCTTTATACAATTAATTCCAGTCTACATGTTAGGATGTGTACTATTTATTATATTGAATATCCATGATTTTAAGATACTTTAGGTTACGATTTTGTGTAGAAGAATGCCTGAGCCATGCTGAATCTGTTTAGCAGTTTTATAACTCCCTGTTATATCGAAAACCAATTAAGAACTTCCTTTAAATATTTAATATTATCAACCATCTTGAGTTCCATGTTAAACTTAATCATACAGCTTTATTAAAATAAATTACAAATCAAAATCGAGCTTAGTCACAGCAGTTAGCATATCATGCCTATGTACCAGGTGTTTTAAAGACCCCCCCCCCTTATTATTTTTTGTATTATTGGAAATAAACAGATTTGCTTTTTGGATTGTTTACATGAACAAAAATTGAGTTTTTTTGGGTGTATCGTAAATTTCAAAACCTCGTAAGTCGAAAATTTTAAATGAGAACTCCTATTGAGTGACACCTCATTTTAAAGGACTTTGGGTTGATACAATCCATAACTATGCATGTTTGACGACTCCTAATAGTAAAAAGTGCAGTACCTGGGAATTCCAAAGGGCTTAGCTTTACTGTTTTTATACTAATTACTGCGTTTTATACCTTATCTTATAAATTATATATGTTATTTTTTTACAAGGATTTCTTCCAGTAGGTCACTCATACCTTCATATTATAAAATAATAGATGTATCATCTTTAACATTTTGATGTCATTTAAATGGGGAAAAGTTATAACTTTGACTGGCCATTATGTTGGATAGAGTCAACATACAGACCTCCTGTTTGCGCCAATCTTCTTCTTTTATCAAGACCTTTAAAATGAGGTGTCACTCAATAGGGGTTCTCATTTAAAATTTTCGACTTACCCCCAACAATTTTTGGGGGAGGGTTTGAAATTTACGATACACCAAAAAACTCTATTTTTGTTCATGCTAACAATCCCCAGAGCAAATCTGTTTATTTCCATTAATACAAAAATAATGGGGGGGCTTTTAAGACACCTGGTAGAGAACAACTGAGTACAACTCAAACCCCAGTGACCCAAATACATATTTTGGAGGATTAGGGTGGTTTCTAAAGAAGTTTAAAATATAAACACAGGTCGAAGTTTACATAATGTAAAACATCTGTTAAAAGTAAACGTTTCGAGAAAAACATGTAACTTGCTTGGTCCTGTTTCAATATTGCTGCCCTAAACGAAAACAAAATTGGAATTTGTGTTTTTATTTACTACAAATCGAATGCAAATTTTAACAAACAAATCGTTATCTAACGGCTTAAATTATTACAAAGAAATGTACAACGAGAACAAACAAAAGTAATAAACTTTCCTACCTAATATGAAAACGAACGTTTTAACGTATTTTCATTATACAAGTTAGACTAATGGATCCGGGAGTTGCATAGTGCTGGTAACTAGGCCCGAACTGTGTTTGAATTTACAATGATAGCAAATTAACCTTCCGGCGAGCGCTAGGGCGGCATTTTGGACGCCTTTCCGCTAAAACAGATCTTAGACAGACAAAGACCATTTGCAGCGCAACGGAACGCAAGGTATTCTCTAATTACACCATAAGGCACCACATGACAGGCAGGAGCTATCCTAGAGTAGCGAAAAACGCTCGTAAGTGAGTCTCGAAGTTACGAGATCGACGTTTCATCCGAAGAGCGACCAACTTGCCACCCAGCGCCCTACCACTGTGCTTTTCCCCTCAATGTAAAATAAAGTATACATTTGTTATATTTTTGTCACAATTTTACTGCTATTTCATATATTTTTTGCTGTTTACTGCAGTTTCAAATATATCAGTATTTGTCGATTTTATTATTTACAAGAAGTAGGTAAATCATTTTCGTATGTAGGTGCAAAGGTACGTCTACCTTCTTTCTTTATATCTCTATCTCTTTTATTTTTGGCCCTCAATGAAACATTTAAGTGTACATTTTTGTATTTTAATGTATTTTATTTCAGTCTTTATTTTTTATTTATTGTTCTTTTGAACTTGGACTAACGCTTCCATAACAGGATGATTCCGAACGTACGGAATATACATTCGGAAATAATCGGAACATTCCGAGTACTTTAATAATCGGAATCGCCGAGAATTCGATTCAGGAATCTCTTAACACTAGATCAATGGTGTTCAGATGCACTTCAGGCTAAACAAGTGATATTCGAAGTAGGCCAAAATGCCGCCTGCGCCCGTCGGTGTGAGCTCAGATGGCGCACCAGCCAGAAGGTTATGTTAGGCACTAAATGATTGCACCAAATCTCTCAATAAGCAAACATTTAAATCAAAGATACAGACTCTGTTTGCCGGCTTTATTTTAAATCTTTTTACTGCCAACAATTTTCCCCACATTCTTTTAACCAAAATACTGTTACTTTTATGGCGTTTTCATTTTTCTTGAACAAGCTTTTGAGCTAAAAACAACAAAAGCAGAACAATAGTTTATATAGAGAGATTAATTGATGTTATTATTGTTCTAATTAAATTACAAGTGAAAAAACATGGACCAAGACCGGGATTTGAACCCAGGACCTTTGCCTTTCCGGGGCAACACTCTACCACTGAGCTATCCTGATCCTGAGCTATCCAGTGGTAGAGTGTTGCCCCTAGTATAGAGAAAGTATAGTGATCGCAAAAAAAAATCGATGTTGAGATTTTTGTGGAAATATCCCTTTTGGGACCCCCTGAGTCCAAAAAAGTGGTTTTTACAAAATGTCTGTCTGTATGTCTGTATGTATGTATGTATGTATACAAAGCTAGAGAGAAAACTATTCGATCGATTTCAACCAAATTTACACCAGACATGTCCAGTACGCCTGTATAGATGCACGAAAAAAGATTATGAAAATTTTTGAAAAACAACCCTCTTTTCGGCCAAAAAACCCCCAAAAAAATCTGTTATTATTTTTTTATAAAAAAACGGCTCTAACGATTTTGATAAAATTTGGCTTATTTGTAGCCTTTAATGTTCCCTACCATATACAAAAACCCGCATCTTTCTAAAAATTCTCGTTTAGCTAATAATAATAACTGATTTTTGGGGGTTTTTTGGCCATAAAGGGGATTGTTTTTCAAAACATTTTTACGTGCATCTATAAAGACCTAATTGACGTATTTGGTGCAAATTTGTTCGAAATAGATCGAATAGTTTTCTCTCTAGATAATAATAATAATATTTATTAGTTAATCTCCAACTTTAATAAAAGTATACAAAGCTAGAGAGAAAACTATTCAATCGATTTCAACCAAATTTGCACCAGACATGTCCAGTACGCCTGTATAGATGCACGAAAAAAGGTTTTGAAAATTTTTGAAAAACAAAACCCTTTTTGGCCAAAAGACCCCCAAAAAATCAGTTGTTTTTTTTTTTATAAAAAAAAAACTGCTCTAACAATTTTGATAAAATTTGGCTTATTTGTAGCCTTTTATGTGCCCTACCATATACAAAAACTCGCATATTTCTAAAAACTTTCGTTTAGCTAATAATAATAATAACTGATTTTTTGGGGTTTTTTGGCCATAAAGCGGGTTGTTTTAAAAAATTTCAAAACCTTTTTACGTGCATCTATAAAGACCTAATTGACGTGTTTGGTGCAAATTTTTTTTTGAAATCGATCGAATAGTTTTCTCTCTAGATAATAATAATAATATTTATTAGTTAATCTCCAACTTTAATAAAAAAACTCTCCTACCCCACCCTACAAGTCACAGTGAATCTGTTTAGTAATTTAAATGTGTTTGTGAGAAAGTATGTGCCAGTTCCTGGTACCGTTTATTTCATTTGTAATTTAATTAATTTAACCCTTGCTGAGGAAGCGTGTAAGCAGGTAATTTACTACAAATTAATTCATCTTATTATTCTATCATAAATAAAAATCTGATTTAAAATAAATACATGTGTTAAAACTTTATTAACGTAATAACATATGATGTTACTCAATTTAGAGTTGTTCAAATTTAAAGCACTCAACATTTCAAACGGAATATTTTTAGTCTAAATGCGTGACACTACGTTTTCCGTTACATTACTGTTGTACGCTCATTATTTAACAAACTGTTCTTTTAGCCTTCGCCAAACTAACCTGATCGAAATATCTCAACGTGAAAGAAATAGTTTTGCACATTCCCCACAATTTATTAAAGTAGTACAGGAGTCAAATTCTTTAGTGAAATAAATGCACTCATACTAATTGATCAGTTTTATCGAACTGTTCAGTTCTAAGGAAATGCTCAGCTTTAAAGAAATTAATGGCAAGACAAATCTACGAGAGAAAACTCACCTTTTATGAACTAAATCACCATCGTCAAACATTTGCCAAACTAAAACTTCTGCACTCGACGAGACAAACACTGATGCATACAATGCGCTTTTGAAGATTAACTAAAATTGCTCATTAATTAGATGTTTGTATTACTTATTTCGTTGAATGTGAAAACATCTAAAAGACAAGTTGTCATATTCTTCATTTTTTAATACAAATGGTGTTTACGAAGGTCAGGAGAGTGAGAGAGAGTATCTATGTACTTTCTTTTTACTCAAACTTGTATAATTCTTTTGTCTTCTTTCAATAAGCATTGGTGAACTCAAAACTTAATTTTATTTTCACTCTTTAGCACTGCTATGATATAGTTTAGGTAAGGCATTCTCGTTACACATTTTTTAAACATATATTTCTATACGAATTGAATCTCACTTTAAATGTTCTTTTCGCGGCATCTGGCTTTGAGTATATTGAAATTACTATTTCTTAAGTGCTGAACCCTTATAATTAAATTAAGGGCGGTGAAAGGCAGTCCTTAGAACTTTTGTTTTGCTTCTTACGATAAATGAACTAAACAAATTTATATAACAGCATTATTTAATTCATTGAACGCATATTGTAGCGATCCGGTTGCATTACAATTTGCTTCACAATATAATATATTATAATCCAGTATTTTTTTACTGTCGGGATGTTCACAACGAAAGAATATAAACAAAACACAAGTCCATTTATTTAAATTTACTAAATATTAAATAAATTTACCCGACCGTTATTCTAGCAGAAAGTATGTGACAACTATTTGAAGTCCTTGATCGTGATCAACGAGGCACTTAAGAAGACCAGATGGTAATGTCAGGCAATCTCCACTCCTGAAGACATCACCGGGTTTCTGTGAAGCGTAAATAGACTTTACAGGACCTAAAAAGGAGTAGATTTTTTATTTGTCTCATTTAATTTGATTTTAAAATATTACGAAAATAATACAATCATACTCACTGACAGTTTTAAACTAAGGGAGACCAATGCATGCTTCACACGCAAGTCTATTTAACCTCTCAGCCACGCTACACCCCCTTAGTTGGTAATTGTACAGTTGCACAGTTTGGTATTAGCTTGATTTTTACTTTCTCCACTCTATACGTAGTATATGGAGAAAGTATTGTTTTCGTAAAAATGTTCGAATTTGAATTTTCAGTTGAATTCTCTTTGTTGGTGCTAACAGAACCCCAAAAAATTGTTTAGTGCAATTATCTGTGTTGGTGCTCCCTGAACCCAAAAATATTTTTAGTGGAATTTTTTGTTTTGGTGCTCCCTGAACCCAAAAAAGTGTTTTTAGAGTGGTGTCTGTCTGTCAGTCTGTCTGTATGTATACACGACCAGAGAGGACACTATTGGTCCGATTTTCATGAAATTTGGTATGTAGGTACTAAACCCTAATATCTCCAGGCGTTTTTTTAATTTTTTGGAATTTTTAATTTTTAAGGGTAATTTACCCCTAAAAACCCATAAAAAACGACAATTTCTCAAAAACGGCTCTAACGATTTTGATCAATTTTTCAGTATTTATAGTGCTTAAGATGCCAAACAAAATGACACCACCCGCTTTTATCAAAACTTCGGCGTTTTATAATTATGGGGAAAAGTTTAAAAATAAACAAGTTTGTGTTGTCAATATAGCATCGCGGCAGCGGCCGCACGGGGTAGCACCACGGTAGCGAGCACGGCCAGTAATTCAAAGGACGCGCGATCGGATCCCGCCTGGGACGATAATTTTTTTATACGATTGACGTAGGTAGAATATTATTTTTTTGTTTTGTTCTAAAAAGTAGTAAATAAAACGATTAAAAACAATATTATTTTGACTACAGTAAGTTGGGAGAAAGTTTGTGTCAGTTAACTGATACCGTTTATTTTTATTTCGTTTCGCAGTTATTTAAGTAATATGGTGCTAGGAGATAATTGGAATCGTGTTTATTTCGTTTAATTGTATTATGCTTCATAATAATACCCACAGGCTTTGCCCATGTGGGATTGATTCACGCAGTTTTAATTAAAAGAACTTTTAAATTCTTTGTTTTTTTTCATTGTGTAAGCTCCCGGATTGAAATGATAACAAATATTGAAATAGGTATATATTACCTGTTACACTGTCTATCCAATCCTTGATTATTTGTTGTGACTACTGCGGTTTCGGGGTTATTATTTTTACACCCTTTGCCAACCGCATCAGGTCCATCCACCATCCCCCGCACAGCAGTTTAAAGATAATTCAGCAGCTAGTTAACCAGCGCCTAGGCAACATGTTTGTAGTTCATGTCGTATTTTGTGTTTCGTGTACTGTGTTTTTGGGTATAACTAATTACTGTGTTTTCGACGACCTCACTAGTGAGAGAAAAGTTATTTTAAATGTGTATTTTTGTATGTGATATAAGTGACCGGAAGATGGGATAACCCCGAAACTGCGGTAGTCACAACAAATAATCAAGGTTGGGATAAACAGTGTAACGGGTAATATACCTATTTTAATGTTTGTCTTTGTTTTTGTCTTTCGTGGTTTATTTACTGCAGATATTTTTCACAATTATGGGTAAATACTGTAAATATTTTGACTATTTATTTCGTATACGTATGTAAAGTTAGTAATGAGGAATCGAAAAATATAAATTAAATTTTAATACTGTATTTTGTAATACTAAAAACTCATGGACGAACGACGCTATAAAGTTGTTTAATAGTTCCAAAACGCTAAACACTTTTAGATTTTGTTGACTAGCTGAGTTATATCTGCACCATTTACCTTCATACATTAGTGAGGTTAGCCTACTAAAAGCAGGATGCATTGCTTCTATTCTGACGGCCATTTGTATGTTGCTAAAGAGACAGGACGACCAAACCAATAAAAAGCAGTTCTCCGTATCTTGCCCGTTGACACTTTCTTCAGTTTCGTATTGGAATTTAGCTACCATTGTTGCGCAAGCTACTAAGTCTGAGCTCTTTTGCCCTTCAGAATCATCAAATTCAGATTGTGTGCTTCTGTAAGTAGAAGAAAATATTTTTTAAATAATCAGTTAACGAGTAAACTAACATTTTGTTCACAGAACTACATCGATTTCTGTGATCATGGTGATATATTTTAAAGCTGCCTGCCTATAGAATAAAAAATGAGGAGGGCAGCTTTAAAATAAATTACCTTATATAATAGAATTCAAAACTTGTATTCATTATAGATGTCTTGGAATCTTTGCTTGCAGACAATACTTTGATGAAATCACATTAACCTTAATTATATTTTAAACACCAGATACAGAAAAGAACTATCTTACGTATCACTTGACCTGAAGTCCTCTTCAGAAACAACTTTAAATACTGCTAAACATTCCACATCGCTAAGAGTAAGGTTCCAAGGAAGGACGGTTAAGACATACTGTATGTTTTGCTTTACTTCGGATATTTGTACATTTATATGGTCCAAAGCAAAGTGAGTTAGAGAACAGCTGGGGCTCACAAGTCTGCCACAAGGTACTATGGGGCACTTGTACGGCCTGGAACAAGTAAGGAAACATAGCAAATATAAAGAATGTATTTAGGAATCATATATTGTGGAGATAAAGACTGCAACTTCTATAATAGGTTTATGACTGACTGACTGCCGGATGAGTGTAGATGGCGCAACAGGAAGTCGATCTATTTAGTTTTTCGTCTTTGGTACGTCACGTTTCACATATTTTCCAGGAATGTTTAAACCTATTAAACTGTATTAATTAATATTTCTTAATGAGCGTCGTTTTTTAGTTATAGATACTTGTACACTACACTTAGAAATAACATTTATTCTTAATATTTATATGTAACACTTATTTTATATTGAAAATTACGCGAGGTTTTGTTGTTCATGTCTTGCTCGATAATGGTTTTGTCTTATTAGTCTATCTTTCGGCTTTTTTATCCGGGAAGGAAGGGGCCCAATTGAATATTTTTTTCAAAAATGGTGTTGGATTGGAATATTGTCTTTTCATTTAACAGTGAGGTTCGATCTGCTTTTGCCTATCTGTAGATATGGAATTCATATAAAAATTCATAAATGAGCATTTATATAAATTTGAAAATGCTTTTCTGTATTAATTTTAACCGGTTTCTGTTAGGTGTTCTGAAAATTTTGAGGTGTTTTTTTTTTTTAAGAAACTGGAGGATTTTCTAAAACTAGATTTAAAGAGCACGTCGCAAACGCGACTGTGAGCAAAACAAAAAAAACTACCATAGAATCTCTGCTTGACGGAAAACATTGAATCATGAATATGTTTTCCCACCAACATAATAAAAAATCACCTACATTTTGATATTGTAAATAATGGCAAATTTTATTGAGGGATAAAGTAGTTTCCACCACTAGTGATCATTCCAGATCCTTCCCAGGTCAATTGGGATCCACCACGGAACTCTTCAACAACAGTACTTCCGAGTACCGTGAAACTCCTGCACGATCATCGAACTCGCACAGCAGGTGTTGAAGGCAGATAAACATTTTTGCCTGCCTACGCCTAGGAGCGTGGTTTGCGTAAGGAAAAATCTTTCTTCGTCCAAATTTGAACAACATTCGGTAGGTAGCGCTTAGGCCTCCCTCAGAAAAGACCAAGGACAATGAAGGGGAGTTATTTGTACGGGCAGTTTAAAATGTTGGCTAATGTATGGGTCGTGACAACCGTTTCTGTAATTTCAACTAATTTGTAAACTGATTTTGTCGTTTATGAGGTGAACTTAACTACTTTTGTTTTTCTTGTCTATACAATTAAATTATATAAAATACAAAAACCAAATGCATTAATGTTTATTTACACGTGTTTGGAAATTCCAGGATCTTCATATTGATCATACTTCAATTCATTCAATTGCAAATCTTTAATGAAAGCCCAAATGTCAGAGGAAGTTGGGTAACACATAGTCTTCGACTCCATCGTGAATTGCGTGTACAATTCTTCGGGGCAGACGATCTGTGTACGCTATAAATTCAAGTACACAAATTAAACCTTGATCAAGCAATAATCTCTTAATTTATTTTAGTGTTTCTAAATTAAAAAGAAATGTCTTGGGTGATCATGGGAATGTGGGAGATAACAAATAACACAAATATAATATCGATCTGTGTACACTATAATTTAAGTACAAAAATTAAACCTTGATCAAGCAACAAACTCTTAATTTATTTTAGTGTTTCTAAATTAAAAAGAAATATCTTGGGTGATCATGGCAATGTGGGAGATAACAAATAACTCAAATATAATATCGATCTGT
>JAGFPH010012071.1:0-19593 GCA_018207615.1 Philaenus spumarius | reverse complement strand
TATAATATCGATCTGTGTACACTATAAATTCAAGTACACAAATTAAATCTTGATCAAGCAATAAACTGTTAATTTATTTTGGTGTTTCTAAATTAAAAAGAAATATCTTGAGTGATCATGGCAATGTGGGAGATAAAAAACCTACTAATATTATAATATCACGAGGATTTGAACTTTTTAAATTATCCATTGATTTTTATAAACTGAAGGTCGATTTTACTGTACATGTTATTTTACCTTTCCTATCTAAACAAACAATAAAAAACTATTTTTCTTTAAGGGGGTTAAAAAATGATTTTTTTTTTAAATACAGGTTTTGAATAAAATAATTGATTAATTATCTGATTGAAATCAATGTTTTGCGTTTCTTGTCCCACAAATGTTTTATAAATATAAATTCGTTAGCCTTTTTAGAATTTAAAAAAATAACCTCAATAAAACTATACGGGGAAGACCTGTTAGAGAAATTACAGTAGCAATCCCTATGCACTAGCATTCACACAATAATAACGCCAGAAATTTGAACTAATCAGCTGTTTTTAGTTTAGGCTACTATTACCCGTTTTAGCATATAAGTTTACTAGTAAGCAAACGTGAAAAATCACAGGCTGATTAATTAGATACGGTACACATAGGAAATACATAATTTAAAAAAATGCTATTTAAAAACAACAGACTTTATCTAAGCCTGCCTATGCTGACGGGGATTTTCAATTCGCTAAATGTATACAATTATAAAACTAAGGCCTATTTGTTAAAATTTTCTATTTATATTCATTATTATATATCCAAATAAAGGTCAAAATATTATCTTTTAATTGCTTTCTAACTTCATAGGTAAATGATAGATCAAATTAATGATTTAGAAGTTATTAATATTATAATGAAGAAATTTTTAATAATGTCTATATGTTATACGAAGATGTACGAATGTTTCCGAATACAAACGAATGGGTATCTCTTCAACTTGTATAAATAATAAAAGGTTTTATTTATATTCAGTTTATAACTTCAAAGCAAATATTACAACGTATTATAGTCTACATTAATTCTATAACTCATATTTAAAAAAATTAAATTCACAAGAAATTATAGGCTAATGATTGAAGTTGTAAACATAACCCCAAATTATAATCTACGCTGGAATTGTTTAAGTATACAGATGAAGTGTGAAATCAGCTGTTATATTATATTGTTACTCACGTACGTACGTATGTGATTACGGACGTACACTTGCTTTTATAGGAGTTGATGATTAAAATATTTGTGCAGAACCGGGCTACAATGTAAATGTATTCGTACCTCTCGTGAAAACTTGTTTATATTAAACTTTTAATATGAATTTAAAAACTTTCTTTGCGAATTTGACACAAATGTTAGGCTTGTTATTTTTATTTAAAAATTTTAAATCAAACAAACATTTTAACTTTAGATGTTTGATAAATACTGCAACTAAAAATGGAAACCATGGCAATGGTTAATATTGATTGTTGTCGAATAAAGACTGCTACTAAACCCCGATTTCTAAAAAAAATTCTTTCTATTTCTTTCTTTCGATTGCTAAAACTCTCGATTTAGTAAATTTTAAGTATATATAGAATAATGCATGACTGTTAGATTTATTTAGGATTAAAGAGCAACAAGGAAGAGAAGGTCAAAGAATTAAATTTAAAATATTTTATTTTTTTATTTTTATGTATGGTCCTCCAGACCTCCCACTTACCTCAATGTGTACATTTTAAAACTGTTTCGGGATCATATGCTTATTAGCTTGTATGACAGGTTCAAGGCCAACGAATGAGTAAATCCCCATTTCTTTACTACCAACGATTTCTAAAGTCTTTGAGAGATTAGTCTACTCCCTGCTCATCCAGCATCTCAAAGACGTCATTCGTCCCGAGCAATTTGGCTTTCGAAGTGAACATTCCACAACACTCCAACTTGTACATCTCATAAGTTCATACCTCGACAGCAGATGGTTCCAGGTTGCTGTCGAAGGTACACTTTCTACTTCTAGACCCATCGAAGCAGGAGTTCCCCAAGGCTCAGTTCTTGGTCCGTTACTGTACCTTCTGTACACTAACGATATTCCAGTCATCCCCAAAGTATCACTGCGACTCTTTGCTGATGACGGTATGTTCTACTACAGGACTCTGAACCTGGAATACGGTTCGTCGGTCATTCAACAACAGTTGGATGCCCTACAGCCGTGGCTCAGGAAGTGGAGAACTGCGGTGAACGCAGATAAAACGCAAGCCATCCAATTTTCTCCACTACGTAGATTTCCTAAAGTCCAATTAACTCTAAATAAATCACCCATAGCATGGACCCGCAAAGTCAGATACCTTGGAATCACGCTTGACGCTAAATTAAACCCGTTCCATCACGCCAAGCAAACTCTGTCAAGGGCTAAATCCGTCCGTGGCAGACTCCTTCCAGTCATTCACGCCAAGAGCCCTCTACCACTTCGTATCAGATTGTCCATGTACAAAACATATATCAGACCGGTACTTACGTACGCAGCTCCAGCTTGGTACTCTTTGCTATCTGTTTCTTGGAAGAAAAAGTCGGATTCCTTCCAGAACAAAACTCTCCGTTGGATCACCAACTCCCCATGGTACGTAAAGAACGTCACCATCTCTCAAGGGCACAAAATCCCCACACTCGAGGACTTCATCCTAAAATTAACACATAGAGTCAAACACAGAGCCGAAGGGTCTCAACACACACACATTCATCACTGATCCTGCACCTGCGCAGGTCAGAAGAAAGCGTCCCTTATGTCTGGTTTACGAACCTCCATAAGCATTCAAAAAATCCAAGCTCTATTCTTAAACGCCACACACTTTCGTAATTAATCCCAGTGTATTTCATCGATCCACCATCTCATTCCCACTCAAAATTTATTCCAAATTTAGTCATAAAATTTCTATAAAGTCATTTTTAGTTACAAATAAGCAGCCATTGTTATTAAACAGATGCTGTCTTTCACCAAGACTACGGTCTTGCTAATTTCCCAGGTTTTTTCAACGACACTGGTCTCACCTACAAAGAATGAGATAATTTTAGGTAACTTTAAAGCCCTCTGTACTGTCTGACTGTCAGAACAGATCTGTTCTTTCACTTTTCTGATGCAGCTATCTTCCTTTCTCTAGAACACAGATACGACTTATCAGTGGATATTATCTACGAATCTCCTGTTTTCGGTCATGTTTGATCCATCCTTAATATCTTTGTTATTTCATAAATACCTGTAAATTCGTGGATACTGCTCGCAGTTCTTCTTTTATTTCTAAATCATTTAGAAGACGTACGTTTCTCCTCTCAATCAGGCGAATCAATCAAAATTCATAAAATAATATTAGCAATATTTTGAATAATGCATGTCATAATATTATATTTAGTTCGACACAATATCACGTCACATTAAAAGGAAAAGATTTGTATACATACTGGGTGTAAAAAATCCTTTCAGAACTTTGGGATATGATTAATCATACAAAAAGGAAGAAAAAAGTTGATACGAAGGAATGTCCTAAAACGTTTATTTTTCCAGATATTCGCCATTTTGATTTTTGTACAAAATAATTCATATCTAGAGTAAAATAATGATTTGACTGATTGAGTTCAAACTTGGCATGAAGTTTAACCTGACAATGATATAGCTCAGTAAAAATGAGCGATTAAATCCAATCATGCGTTTCAAAATTGCGGCTGTTTGAAAATTTCAAACCTTAATTACTCAAAAAACCGTACATTTTAACAAAAACTGTCAAGGTACCTTTTTTGTAGCCCTCTAAATTCCCTATTGGATGGTTTGAATTTCAAAACAATCGGATGAAGGATAATATTTAACTTATGTGTAATGATTTGATTGTTCAAACCGGCATCCTATACCAGCACAGTAGTAAACAGAATTATTGTATGTAGGGTACATTTGCTGCCATTATCTTTAACTTAGCTACTATCCTTCATTCGATTGTTTTGAAACACAATCCAATAGGGAATCAAAAAGGCTACAAAAAATGTGACGACATTTTTTGTTAAAATGTACGGTTTTTGAGTAATTTAGGTTTCCAACATCCGCCCTTTTGAAACTCATAATTGGATTTAATTGCTTATTTTTCTTGAGATACACCATTGTTAGGGTAAATTTCATGCCAAGTTTTAACTCAATTAGTTAAACCATTCTCTAGATATGAATTATTTTGTACAAAAAACAAAATGGCGGATTGCTGGAAAACTAAACGTTTTAAAACATACCTTCATATGACCTTTTTACTTTCTCACTATACTATAGTATATTCAATTCAATTCAATTTATTTATCCTTTTGACAAATTTTACATTTTGTATAGGACAAGCCAGGTATCAATTAATTTTAAGTAAATAATATAATATAGAGAATATAAAAAAACAGAATAAACAAAACAACAAGGATATCCTACAAGTGAATTACAAAAGTAGCCTACATATTATTTTATTCCAAAATCCTTACTTAAATTTAAAGAAATTGAAATAGAGTATCAACACACAACACAGTTAAAATGAGACAATACAATAACACAAAGCACAAAAAAAAGAAGAGATCACATCAATCACAAAATATCATCATGATGCAGAAACTCCTCCACCGAGTAAAAGGATCCAGACAATAGAAATTGTCTAAGACTGTTTTTAAAAATCCTATAGTTTGGAAAATTTTGAATGCTTTTAGGAAGCTTATTCATGAACTTTGCACCAGCTTGTGAGGGAAGTTTACTGTATAAATTTAACCTGTGCTGTTTGGCACGATACTCACAAGCTTGTCTGGTGCTGTAGTTGTGTATATCCATATTTTAGACATGATCACACTTAAATTTAAAAAAAAGCAACTTATAGATAAAGTATAGTGATCGCAAAAAAATCGATGCTGAGATTTTTGTGGAAATGTCCGTTTTGGGACCTCCTGAGTCCAAAAAAGTGGTTTTTACAAAATTTCTGTCTGTATGTATACAAAGCTAGAGCGAAAACTATTCGATCGATTTCAAACAAATTTGCACCAGACATGTCAAGTAGGCCCGCACGAAAAACGGTTTTGAAATATTTTGAAAAATAACCTTCATTTTGGCAAAAAACCCCCCAAAAAATCAGTTTTTTATAAAAAACGGCTCTAACGATTTTGATAAAATTTGGCTCATTTGTATCCTTTAATGTACCCTACCATAAGCAAAAAACCGCGTCTTTGTAAAAATTCTCGTTTAGCTAATAATAACTGATTTTTGGGGTTTTTTGGCCATAAAGGGGTTGTTTTTCAAAAATTTTCAAAACCTTTTTTCGTGCATCTACACAGGACTAATTGATGTGTTTGGTGCAATTTTTTTAAAATCAATCGAATAGTTTTGTCTCTGGCTAATAATAATAATATTTATTAGTTAATATAGTTTAAAATCATCTCTCCTACCCCTCCTAAAATAACGAAGTCAATGTGAATCTGTGTAAACAGATTTAATACTTTAAATATGTTTGTGAGAAAGTATGTGCCAGTTTCTGGTACCGTTTATTTGTATGAGGAATCATATTCCAAAGTCATGAAAAGTTTTTTTTTAAATCTGTATACAAAGCCCATCGCACGGATTTAAATGTTTATTAAATCTTCATAGATATATATTATTGTTAATCGCTCGCCTACATGTACAATACTCTGGCGCCAATTATCTAATTTCAAATTTATTTCTTATAAGGCAACGTTTAAATTTGTGTGTCAAATAAATATTTGATAGTGAATGTGCACGAGGCTCAGATCCAGTGAAAGTGAAAATAAGTTAAAATTTCAAGTGAACACATATTTAAGATTAGGATAAAATAGACAGGAAACACTTAACTTTGAACCAACAATACGGAAGTTAATGTATTCTGAAAGATAGATTCGTAACAGCTTTGCGCTTGCGCAATAGAACTGCGGAACACGTGAAGCGATTTCATGCGTAATCACACAAAGTAAAATCCAACATCATGAATATAGGCTAGACTATATTCAACGGAGTAGAGACACATTGTCTTCTCCGGTACTGACTTAAAATGCTATTCAAAGGAAATTGTGTCAAACAATATTGTAATTATTTAAAAATATGTATTAAAAAGACTTTCCTTTTTGATAAACCGAAATCCAACTACTCGTATAACATGAGATTATTTTTAAACGTTGCGCGTTGTTAAATAAGGTTAAGTGAGACTTTGAGTAAAAAAGGTTTTTTTTAGTAAAATGTGCAAGAGATTGGAGAAGCAAGCAAGTAGTCCACATTGGGTGTTGTTCCTTTTTTCTCCAAAACGGTTTTTGTTCCAAACTCAAAATGGTTCCGAAAGTTGTAATGAGAAGGAGGTCTTGCAAAATGTCGTTGCACTCAATCAAAACTCAAAACGGTTTTGTCATTTTTAAACTTATTTCAGTTTGTTTAAATATCTCCTAAATGTCTACAAGAAGTAATTCATTCGAGATGTCTAAATAAGAGTTGTACTAAATAAAATCACAAAAAAATAAGTTTTTTTATAAATAAAATCATAATGAATGACTTAAAATACCGTTGTTACATTGCCAAACGTAATTGGTGGTAATTCCAAACAAGGGAAATGACTTCAGCTATGTCACTGAGCACAAAATAAAAGGCTGCAATGTCTAATTTTTCCTTGATAGTATTTAATTTAGTTAAGTTAACTATTTCGTGGAAAAGCTTGTATTGGACGAGTTACTTATTTTGGACCCGGACAATGCCCGATACGCCAGCTAGAATAGAATAATTTCATAACGAAATTAATTTTCGTAGATATTTTACCCGATTACCGGACTTTTCGTCCCACATGAAAAATGCGGACTTTTCGTCACACTTTTGGGGGGGGGGGGGGTGGCTATCTGGGTTGGGTTTGACAATGATCTCCAAATATTTCTAGGCGGATTTTTCGTCCCACCTGAGGGAAGGGTTTTTACCCAAACTATAATTGCACTTGTTTTGTTTTAAACTAAACCGGCAAGACTAACTTAAACCGGTTAACCAATATTTTTGCTAATTTATAATTGAAACGCACAAAATTGAAACTAACATTAATTTATTGTGGGTCTAAAAACACGAAGCAGAAACCGTTGGGTCTATTAACAGTTAGTTGCGTAAATTTATTCTGGAGTAGTTAAATAATATTTCTAACAATTCCAACTCTTAACAATTGCGTAACATATCTATAACTGATAAACAATTTATCTGTTATTTACGCTCTATTTGCTTCACAGGTGGAAATAATTTACTTTATGATTCATCAACTACCTAGTTTCTCTTTAAAATATCCCAATCTCTTAAACCACTGATTATTTTTGTTTAAGAGTGGTTTAGGCTTCATAATAACTTCATGGTTTTATTATAGTTCATGTACTTTACAGTACCGTATATGTATTGCACAATTAGAAATGAAGAAGCGATACATATAAGGAACGATCTCACGATTAAAAATTTGCTGCATGAATAGTAAAAAGTTACCAAAGTTCAAGAATTCATAAATAATAAATAGTTTGTTGTTATTATATTAATAATGCAATGTAATGTTCAATACATAACTGATATTTCAGTGCTTAATTTTTACTTTCTCCACCCTATAAGTAGTATATGGAGAAAGTATTGTTTTCGTAAAAATGTTCGAATTTGAATTTTCAGTTGAATTATCTGTTTTGGTGCTCCCAGAACCCCAAAAAATTGTTTAGTGCAATTATCTGTGTTGGTGCTCCCTGAACCCAAAAATATTTTTAGTGGAATTTTTTGTTTTGGTGCTCCCTGAACCCAAAAAAGGGTTTTTAGAGTGGTGTCTGTCTGTCAATCTGTCTGTATGTACACACGACTAGAGAGGACACTATTGGTCCGATTTTCATGAAATTTGGTATGTAGGTACTAAACACTAATATCGCCAGGCGTTTTTTTCATTTTTTGGAATTTTTAATTTTTAAGAGTAATTTACCCCTAAAACCCCATAAAAAAACTACAATTTCTAAAAAATGGCTCTAACGATTTTGATCAATTTTTCAGTATTTATAGTGCTTAAGATACCAAACAAAATGACACCACCCGCTTTTATCAAAACTTCGGCGTTTTATAATTATGGGGAAATGTTTAAAAATAAACAAGTTTGTGTTGTCAATCTAGCATCGCGTCAGCGGCCGCACGGGGTAGCACCACGGTAGCGAGCACGGCCAGTAATTCAAAGGTCGAGCGATCGAATCCCGCCTGGAACAATAACTTTTTTATACGATTGACGTAGGTAGAATATTATTTTTTTGTTTTGTTCTAAAAAGTAGTAAATAAAATGATTAAAAACAATATTATTTTGACTACAGTAAGTTGGGAGAAAGTTTGTGTCAGTTAACTAATACCGTTTATTATTATTATTTTACATTAGTCACAAATGTAAAGCGTCAGTGCAAGGCTGTTACGATTTGTAGTAACAGTAAAATAAAGTAAAGTAGTATTTATTTCACTAAGTATTTTCTTTTACGATTTGTACAATGTTTTCCATAAAAATCATGACCAAATCAGAATTACGTATTCAATTAAAACGCTTACAGATAACCTCCACGTAACGTTGTTACGAATTTTTTATTTCCAATACTTTTTTCTCCTGTTTACTTGCGTTATAATAAACGGTACCAGAAACTGGCACATACTTTCTCACAAACGTATTTAAATTATTAAACAGATTCACTGTGACTTCATAACTGTATTAAAGTGGGAGAGGGGATACATTTAAGTAGGAGAGTAACTTATATAGTATTATTATTAGCTAGAGAGGAAACTATTCCATCAATTTGGAACAAATTTGCACCATACACGTCAATTATGCCTGTATAGATGCACCAAAAACGGTTTTGAAAAAAAATTGAAAAACAACCCCCTTTTTGGCCAAAAAACCCCCAAAATCAGTTATTATTATTATTTTTAGATAAATGATAATTTTAAGAATGGTGCTGTTTTTTTGCATATGGTAGGGTAAATTAAGGGCTACAAATGAGCCAAATTTTATCAAAATCTTTAGAACCGTTTTTTTATAAAAAAATAATAACAAAAAGGGGGTTGTTTTTCAAAATATTTCAAAACTTTTTTCGTGCATCTATACAGGCCTAATTGACATGTTTGGTGCAAATTTGTTCAAAATCCATCGAATAGTTTTTCTCTCCAGCTTTGTATAGGCCTACATACTTTTTAGATCTCAGGGGGTCCCAAAACGGATATTTCCACAAAAATCTCAACATTGATTTTTGTGCGATCACTATACCGGTGGGTTTTCCAATACAGATAATTCACTCTTTTCTAAAATTGTTGCTCAACCACTTTAAAACAGGGAATACACCATGATTTAGCTTGTATCATCCAGGTGTCAATTTTACAAATCAGAAGTTCTACAAATCTGTTAAGTAATTTTTGAGTTAAATCAATACATAAAAAACGTAATACTTATAATATATTTTTATCTTGAAGGACATTATAGGTGGGGTATAATTATACTTATAATATAGTATAAATTATTACAACAGTTTTAGGTCTCAATTATGTATTTTGTATTCGATTTTCCGTTAATTGCGTTGGTACGTGTTACTTCTTCATATACAGTGCAATATTATTTTGTACAGTTACATTTCAATCTAAAGTATTCAAAAGTTTCAATGCAAATTTGCATTGTATTCAAATGAATAACTATTTTTCGACATTTTTGTAATATTATGTCTCAAATAATAACTTATACGTTTTTTGAAAAACAAAAGTAAAAACATATACAAAAATAATAAAAATTGTACGAATAAAAGATATTTTATTATGAAGTCAACATAATATATAATCTGCTAGATATAAGATAGAGAATTCTATATATATTTACATTGCTTCTTTACTTGTGAGAATAGCAAACTCATTAAAATACTTATAATTGTAAACAGTTCAATGACTCTAAAGCTTTAACTAACTGTATGCTAGTTATAACAACTAAATTATAAACTTTAATTATATCTCGTACCCTTAACGTGCGGCTAGCGCCTTTAAATGTAAATTCACAAACACATGTTTAGATGATTCCATAGTTCACGAAACTTCCAATAGAGTGCAGAGTTCTTTGAATATGTTTAGACCAAATAAAAAATGTACGCAATGTCTGTGACGTCTAAAGCCGCGTTTACACCCGAGTTGTCAACATGTTGCCAACAAGTTAATGCAACTTGTTGCCAGTTTAAAAAAAATGTTGACAACTTCTGGATGAGATCAAAGAAACTTTTAGTTCTGATGTTGTATAGACATCTAGTTCTAGTGTGTTTTAGACATATTATTAGAACTTTAGACAACATCAGAACTAAAAGTTTATTCCACACTGGATCGTGGTTCGGATTCCACGTAAAACTGTAGGACCCGTCTTCATTAGCCTTAAGTGCAAAACAGCAGGACGTTAAACCAAAAAAAAGAAAAAACAATATACCACACTGGAACTACATATCTAAACCAAACTGTAACTAGAAGTATATCTATACAACACTGAGGCTAAAAGTTTATACCACACTGTAACTAGAAGTATATACAACACTGAAACTAAAAGTCTGCACCTCACGGTAACTAGAAATGTATACAATATTTAAACTAAAAGTTTGTACGACACTGGAACTAGAATTATACACCATACTGGTACTATAAGTCTACACCACACTTCAACTAGAAGTATATACCACACTGAAACAAGAAGTCTGTACCACAATGGCACTAGAATCCTATACCACATTGGAACTAGAAGTCTATACAACAACTGGACTAGAAGTCCATACCCCTTGGAATAAGAAGAATACAAAGCTCTGAAACTAGAAGTCTATAAGAAACGAGAACTAGAAGCCTATACAACATGGAATTAAAAGTATTCAGTGAATATTTCAGATATTTCGGATATCAGACTATTTCTATTTTCTAACAAAGTCCTAAAGTCAAAAATTCTCGCATATTGCATGCACTCTACACCCCTCTTTTGAGCACTCGTTAGCTAGACTATATAAGGAATTATAATCATACGAAAGTAAATTATACTATTTTAGAAATGTATAATTTGAAGTATTACATTCTCTTTCCAATTGTTGCCTTTTTTCTATTTCTTATTCTTTTGGGTTCCGTGTCCAGCCGCGTAGCGAATTCTGCGGGCTCACTATTTACACCGGTACCATTTGTGTATTTACTTCATAAATAATTTAATCAGAAAAATCCGCTTGTAAAGGTTAACGTTCTACAATAATAAATTAACTAATTAACTATTCAATCGAAGAAATCTCAAAATATGTTTACAAATATAAAATTCTTAAGCAACTTACAATGGCGCCCTATTACGCCACTAGTTGGTAGCTAATTCACCGCACAAGCTCGAGAATTGTATAAGAAAGCCATTATCTTGTCAAAAACGCGGGCACCAATCCGTACCAATGAACCAGAAGAAATACAACTACAGCACGGAATGCAGTAAATAACTTATATAATAGTTTAGACCACTTGGTTCCGCCAGGGTTTCTTTTATTGAACGCATAATTTGTAATTTATATTTTAACCAGTTGTGTTGAATCATAATTGGGGTTCACAACAATTTGTTGAAGGAGGTCAGTTATTGGAGATTCCAGATTTGTTTTATAAAATACATTTTAGAGTTCCGATACGGTATCACATTAAATATCTGTATTAACTCTAATCCACAATAATTAAGGGACTTGTGTATAAATTCCGTTTACCAAAGTAAAAACATATGAGATTGAATGTATTATTTATTGCGAAATATGAAATACAGCAAAAAATACAATTCAGCTTCATGTATTTAGAAGATTTTGGCGCCCTTGGTGTTGTCGAGTCAAACAACACACTATAATATTTACAACTCACAAACAACAAACCTCTAAACAATTAAACTGAATATTGTGTTTCATTTTCTAAGCATCGGGGGGGGGGGGGTATAATAAAACAAAATAAATAAATTGTTTTTGCTATTTTGGTTTTATTTCTTAAAATTTCTGTTTGTATTTTCACGTAGATTTATAATTTTCTTATTAAAATATGTTTATTAGTTTATTATTGTTATGTCTATAATTAACATCATATTCTACGACCTTAAATTGTTTATGAACTTAGGCTTAATTTTGAATTTTTGAATTTGTATGTACAATCTTGATGTTTTTGTTATTTTTTAATACAATTTATATATGCTAACCAGTTTTAAACTTTAGCTTGAAATGTACACTCAAGTAATAAACTACAAATAAGTAATTGGATACATTTTCAAAACTTTATTTTAATGATGACAATCGTTACTATTGTAAGAGTTCAGTACGGTAGTTGCCACTCAACTAAGCGAATACTACCGTTATGTAAATACGGAACCCTTTTACATAAAATCGTTAATTTAAGAAATGTATAGGCCTACGTCTTAGCGTGAATAAACCAAAATAACACTTAATCTACTAGTTAGTGCTGAGTAACATGTATAATAATACGAAAAGGAAAGCTACGTACTTTTCAAAGCATTCCTTGACTCTTTTGGTTTTCTATAACATTAGAAGAAGATAACATACTGTCTTCAATTTGTCATAATAGGCCAGTCGGTAGAGGTCAATTTAGACCAAAAGTTCCAGTAATTTGCAATACGGCTGATTTTTTTTATATGTACATTAAAGTATGTAGATTAATATAAAAAAAGTTTACCATTCTATCGATTTCCCAAAGTCGAAAAAAAATCGATTATCATTTTTTTCGATTATCCTTAATATTTCGAGCTGGGGTGAAGATAGAGGAAAATAAAAAAAATACCACCGTGTAGGGGAGGTATTTTTCAACAAAAAAGGTCATATGTATTTATTTCGTCCGAGTAATGGTTTGTCTGGAAAAAATTCTATAATGCAGGTATGTATTTTGCAGCAGGGGAAATCACATATGAAGCGTTGGCTCATTCTAAATTGGCCGAATTTTATTAATATATCGAATTGAAACTTGACATAGGAGTTAAAATATATATTTTAAACATTTATGCTTAGTTTCTGCTTGTTATCTTGAAAATTACCCGAAGCCAACGCTTCATATATGAATAAGATGTCCCCTTTTAGTGATTTCCCCTGCTGCAAATTACATACCTGCATTATCGAATTTTTTCCAGACAAACCATTACTCGGACGAAATAAATACATATGTCCTTTTTTGTTGAAAATACCTCCCCTACACGGTGGTACTTTTTTATTTTCCTCTATCTTCATCCCAGCTCGAAATATTAAGGATAATCGAAAAAAAAATTATAATCGATTTTTTTTTCGACTTTGGGAAATCGATAGAATGGTAAACTTATTTTTATATTAATCTACATACTTTAATGTACTTAAAAAAAATTCAGCCGTATTGCAAATTACTGGTAGTTGTAACCTTTACCGACTGGGCTATAAGTATTATGTGATTCTTTTAAGTATGCTAAAAGAAAAATTGGTTTATTGTTTAACTTCCAATAGTTAAAAAATAGTTAAATTTTCACAAACTTGCATACTCAAAATATGCTGTGATATTTCAAACGATAACTGAAATATCGTGCTGTATGATAACGATAAAAAACAGAAAACATAATTTCTTGGTAGATGTCAACAAGATTAACCTGAGACTAAAATATAAATGTAGGATTGTCTAAATCTTTGTTTATATAAAATGCAATTATTTTCGAAATAATGTATTTACAGTTTCCAGGAATATACTTGTTACTATGTCCTTCTAGGACACCCTATTTTAGTATCACAATCAAATTTATTTAATAATTAAACGTCGGCATCTTTAATAATTGAATAAAAATTTCTCAATTCCGAGATCAGATCACTCAGAAGAGTTCCAACTGAGTAGGAGGAGTAGGTTTAGAGTTGAAATTATTATACAAATTATATCTGCTACTATCCATGAAATAATTTTTAGTACAATTAGGAGTACTGACAGAGTATTTTAGTATAACAGAGTACTGAAATAGGTCTCGATAATGGAGGAACTCGTCGGCAAATTTAAGTGAAAGTGTTACGTTAGGATTGGCAGAAAATTGTACTAAAACTTAGTTTTAGAGTTAGTCAAAACAGTATCTTTTGAGTAGATTACTAAACAAATAAAATGTATAACTTTACCAAGTACCACAAAATAATAGAAGAATAACAGCTTACCTTCTGGTTACTATTTTGTGTGTCTCCAATACAATAACTGGAATCACTCCGCAATCCAAACGGTAGACCTACTCTATTGTTGTAGCTGTGATATAAAAACTTATACTTTAAAATATTTTCACTGGCAACATTTCTTCCGCTTAAAGTTTTGGTCTATCTTTATTGGTTTGGACTAAGCGTGGGCTTCACTCTTTCAATCCTGTTTCATGAAAAACAGGTGAGCATTAAATAAGAGTTAAATACTAACATAAAATCTTACTGAATTTTCTTCCTAATAATGTAGAATGCATCTAGAAAGTTTTAAACTAAAAGTTATGTCAACAGCATGTTCACGTGAATGCAAAACAATTAGGTTATTTCCAACAATTACTCGTGTGAACGGCAATTTAGAGGTAGATCAACAATAACCACTAAGTTATAATGCATTTCTTAACTGCTAATTTTTGAGCTAACTAATGTGTTTTTGTAATGTAATAATACGGTATGTCCTTCTAAAAGTATAAAATACAATAAATGCATTTCATGTTTAGTCTTTAATTCATTCATTATACAGGTGACAGTTAAGTGTTGAAACGGTTTAATATTTCGTATATAAGGAAAATTTTAAGGTAGATGTGATTGAGGTACCTACTCTATGTAAAAATACTATTTTATTAAGATTTAAAAAAAATTATCCGCTATCTTGGATCCGCTATTTTGAATGTAACTTTGTTTTTTTAAATAGGAAGGTGGTTATGTAATGCATCATTTCGATATAGAATTTCAAGAAAAAACCAATTGGTGAAATTTCCACATCCATATCTTTAACCGTTTAAAAATGGCGGCCAAAAAAACAACGAAATCGTGTTTTCCGATTTTACCCCATTTGCTGTACTATTTTTGTTTTAATATTAATTATTGTTCTTTTTGAATTCAGAATTAAATAGGCTTTCAAATGATATGGCCACACAACGATATTTGGTTGAACCACTCGAAATCAATAATTATGAAAAAAATTAAATGGCTGTAACTCAAAAATGTTGAATACTCCCAAAGCTTATTTAAATCTAAATACAAAAAGTATAATAATTAGTATTAAAAAAAAAATAGTACAGCAAAATGGAGCAAAATCGGAAGACACGATTTCGTTGTTTTTTGGCCGCCATTTATAAACGATTAAAGATATGGATGTGCAAATTTCACCGTTGGTTTTTCCTTGAAATTATATATCGAAATGATGTATCACATGACCACCTTCCTATTAAAAAAAAACAAAGTTACATTCAAAATGGCGGATCCAAGATGGCGGATAAATTTTTTGAAATCTTAATAAAATAGTATTTTTACATAGAGTAGGTACCTCAATCACACCTACCTTAACATTTTCTTTACATACGAAATGTTAAACCGTTTCAAGACTTAATTGTCACCCTGTATAATACTAGTTAGATGCTATTGTTTACATAAATATACAGTAATACGATCTAACAGTTGATGGTTTCACCATAACATCTGACAACCTTTATCAAAGAACTTCTCACTTCCATCTGTATAATTTAGAATATGAATACATAAATGCGTTAAAAACATTATGTATTGTTTTCACACGAAAATGTATCAATAAAAGTTGTCTTAAAACGACCTTGAGTATATTCATAATCTAATGACTTATCTGGTGCCTAGATAAGGATGATCCTCAAATATGTTTGATTTTAAGTTGTGATCTATCATTGTTTACAAACCAAAACCAGACAAGTTGTTTAATGTAGTTCGAGCTAGCCGGATACTCTTCTGTTTCGTAAAGTAATTTTATTTGAAAGTGTTTTTAGTAAACCAAAATGTAGATTTATCGACTTTATAAAGTACCTGTATCTGCCGTTCTATCAATCCCAAGGATACTTTCTTCGCACAGATCCCGCTCTACAGATGTCAGAAGAAAGCTAATTAGCATTTTAAGGCTCATTTCCTATTATTAGAAAACTAACGTAGCTTCAAGTTCCTTATTTATTTATAGCCTTAGCACGTAACTATTATTTCTTCCGACAGACATTTCTACTAAATGTAGATAAGAAAATTTTCTGTATTTATTGTATGTAAGAAAAGATGTGTTTATTTGTTTGTTTTTTTTAATAACCGTATCAAAATGTTACATTGTTGTCATTTTTGCAGAATAGGTTCAAGTTTATCTAAATACGAGTATTTTCATTTTGGATAAGGTCCCCGAATCACTATATTAATACAAGGTTAATGTAGTATTACCTGTTTTTCCGTCAAGTGATGCACTAGTATTGTAAACACTAAAGCGGTTTCGGACGTATTCAATCGTCCATCTTCTGGTGTGAAAAATCGCTCACACGAGGTTGTCAAACATTAAAAAAATTGTTACAACACATACACAAAAACACAACAAACAACGCACTCCATTTAATTTGTAGTTTAAATAGTTTAAAAGCCCGCACGGGTACTGGGTCAGAACTACTAACTTAGTTCTGACCCAGTACCCGTGCGGGCAACTACAAATGAAATGGAGTGCGTTGTTTGTTGTGTTTTTGTATATGTGATGTAAAGTCAATGTGTTGTAACAATTTTTTTAATGTTTGACGACCTCATTGTGAGCGATTTTTCACACCAGAAGATGGACGATTGAATACGTCTTAAACCGCGGTAGTGTTTACAATACTAGTTACTACTGGATCACTTGACTTGAAGAAAAAAAAACAAGTAATATTACATTAACCTTGTATAAATACGAGTATTTGAAAAGTTCGTTTAGTAAAAGTACTTCCAATGCAAAGTATACCAGGAACGTTAAAATCATCATCAACTCATGTTCAGATTATTTTCCTAACTTGTCAACAAATTGTGAGTTTCTATAATAATTTATTAATTATTAAAGTCGCCAGAACTGTTGTATGGACTATAAAATGTGTACATACCTTAACGTTGTTCTAGGTATATATTTGTGTTCAACTTGGGAATGGAGACATGAAACTCCAAAATCGGTAGTCTCATCAAATAAGAACATAAAATAATTGTAGACGGGCATCAAGTTATGTAAACATTATATAGTCTATAATAATTTACTTCTCAAAAACTCTAAATCGGCGCTCAGTGCTATAAACAATCTTATGGTCCATTGCTGGAACCGTTTGTCACAATTCTCAACTAAACACATTTACACAATGCATTAAACATTTTACTATAAAGATATAATTAACTAACGCCAACCTTAACGGGAAATTCCATTTGTGAAAACCCCCAATAGAGACAACAGTGGCAGGAAAGATATACCAACATCAGAAGGGGGAAATGGTCATCCCGGTTCATTAAGCACCAGCCCGACTGGACCAATCTCGTAAAAGTCAACTGTCATCTTCTGAGAAGCATTTACTCTACCCTGAGGAAACCTGAGGGAACCACACATTTCCCCCTACAGTGGATCGTATGGAGATAAAAGGACGAAGATCGCCCTACAACACCATCTAGGTCTTAGGGGACTTTCGATCCAGCAAAGTTTGGATTTGGAGTGAGGTTTTTAGTCTCCACTGAAAATATTAGTACTACCATATACTCGACTAGGTAAAGGAGGTAAGGACTAATTTTGTTTTGCCACATCTCTCCCCCACTCATAAAAAAATACATTTTGAACTTTTGTAGTTTTCACTGGATGAGGTCAAACAGGTTCTATGTATCTGTCAAATTTTAGTTCACTTGCCAGTTTGAAAACGGGAAGACAATGAATAACGTACGAAAATACTTAACATGTAGCTCCAATCAGAGCACTGCCACCTGTAATACCACTGTCCCCTTATTTAGTTATAAACACATTTATTTAATACTAGTGGACCCGGCAATGCTTCGCTATTGCTTGATTTGAAACTTTGAAAGCCTGTAATTCGTATCCCTGAGGGCCGATGTAAATTATAATGGGATTCTGCTCATTGCTTGCTTTACCTAACCTAAAATTATATTCAGTTTTTCATCCAAATCAGTTGTTGATCAAAATCAGCTGTTGATCAAAATCAGCTGTTTTAAGCTTTTCATACGAACAGCTGTTTTTTGTGCCCCTGATAAAATCAAAAGAAATCTTTCTTCTTCTTCCTTAAGATTGACCTTCCATAAGATTAAAATTGAAACTTTGAGGGCCACTGGGGCGTAGCCCTAATGTCCTAGGACTTCTGTAAATGGCCTAAAACCTTCCCAGGGTTAACCTGTGTTACTATGCAAAATTTCAAAGCAATCGGATGGACGGTTTGGTAACGCATAAAGGATAAACATACAAACAGACAAACGTACAAACAGACAAACGTACAAACAGACGGACATACATTAAATTATATATATATAGATCATAGTAACTATACCTTCTGTTTGTCTCAGATGGGTCTAGTGGTAAACGCTTTTCCTGAAAAGTGAGGGTAAGAGGGAGAGAGGTTCCGGATTCAATCTCAGTCATTTTTAGTCAATTATAATAATCAAGTAGGTATCCGTACCATTGCCTGACTGGAACCGGGCTGACACCACAATGATGCTACACGTTAATAAACTTCACATTTCTGGAATGTACAAAATGCAAAGCTAACTAGACAGACACAATATTTACATTGTTAGAAAGTGTTCCAGTCCTCTAAACAAGTGAATCTTAACTTCCAATCTAGAGCTTCGTAATTAGTGAAAGCAAGAAGCAACTATTGTTTATCACCGGTAACTTGATCATGAAATGTTCGGCTGTTACGAAACCGGAATCACGTTGTCTGTGCTTACTAATTAGTATCTAATTAATTTATAGCCCGTGTATGTTTTCTCTTTGAATTGGTTCTTAATCAACATCTCAGGAGAGGCATCTATTCTGGGTTTTGTAAAATAATAGAAATTTTTGTTAAAATGTGCAACCCTTTCTTTCGCAATTAATTACAATAAAATCATAGGAAAAAATTGTCGATTGTATTAAGGATTTTGAAAATGGAGACGCTAAAAAAACTGTACCAGAACAAGTGACAGAGAAATGATTTTAGTTAAATAAATATTTGTACCTGTGTACCCGTCTGTGGTCTGTAGATCACCCCTTAAGCCTCGGCTACGATACGAGCGGTGGGCGGCGGGCGGCAGTAGCAGGTGCAAGCGGCGCACGAAAATTATCTAACTGATGGAGTTTCCTTGTTAAACACGGTTGGCTGGCTACGATGCAAGCGGCGGATGTGCGTTGGCTAACGCTCGCCGCTCAGGATCAAATCAGTTTGATAATTTTTCAACTGCCGCCCGACGCTCATGGGTTTCTTTACTTTCAACAAACATATGACATTGGTTAAAAAGGCAAAATTAAGTATTTTTCATACGTATACGTTCATGGCATACTAACGACCACTTATATACAAAATTTCAAGAAAATCCGACGGTAAACAAAAAAGATGTTAATTTTTG